>VDFB02032137.1:0-17505 GCA_007258455.2 Sequoia sempervirens
ATATGGATCAGGCTATGGGATTGATGGCTTTACACATTTCTAACAGTCTCCTATTTCATCTTGAGGGTTGTCTCACTCCTCAAGCCATTTGGACCAAGTTTGATGGACCTTTTGGTACTGTCAATCAGTTCAAAGCTTTGCAGCTTGAGGCCGAGTTAACTTCTTTGGTACCTAATTCGTTTCCCTCCATTGAGGACTTTCTAATGAAGTTCAAACAACAAAGATCTATCTTGCAGGGTTGTGGAAAAGTTAAGACTGATATAGAGTGCATCTTCCTAATTCTCTCCAAGCTTCGGGGTCCATTTCAGATCTTCTCTTCAACCTTTTATTCCACCATGGATGCCTTGGGTGCTCGACATGTCATGCCTTCTTTTGAGGTCTTTTGTGATTGTCTAACTCGTGAGCAAGCCAAGCTCAAGTAGTTGGATTCACTTTTAGGTTCACAGAACCAAGCATTGGTAGCCCAGTCCTCCAAAGGAAAACAGAAGCAGAAACTGAAGCCTAAGAAAGATTCAGGGGCTAGTGAGAATCCCTCCAAGCCACCACCTAAGTTTGATTCAAAACCACAGTCCAATTCTAAACAGGGAAAATCTTCGAAGTCTGGTGAGTCTTCCTCCAAGACTAAGAAGAAATCTGGTGATCCTTGCAGTTTTTGTGGCAAGGAAGGACATCCTATTTCCAGGTGTTGGAAACGTTTAGAGGCTTTGGAGGAAGCCATGCAGCAGCATAATATCAGTGCACCTCAGCCTCCTTCACAGCCCACAGGGAAAGGTCATGCTCTTTCTGCACGAGCATTGTCCTCGGAATCCACTTGGATTCTAGATTCTGGTGCTACTCACCATATGACACACACAGAGGATTTGGTCACCGCTCTTGCCCCTACAGGCACTAGACATATTGTAGTTGGTGACTCAACACAACTTTTAGTTCAGGGTTCTGGTACTATTTCATTGGATGGTGGTTGTTTACAGGATGTGCTTCTGGTTCCTGATATTTTGACAAACCTTCTATCCGTCTATCAGATTTGCCACTTTGGCTCTTGTAAGACAGTTGAGTTCTCCCCACATGATGTGGTTATTCGAGACCTCCATGACCACGAATTGGTTGTGGCTACTAGGGAGTGTGGATTATCCGCAGCTTATACAAATTTGATGGATTTGAGAGTTTAGACAGCATTGGTTCCTCTCTTATAGCACATGCAAATTAGGTGGCGGGAAAAACTTTGGCATGAAGCGTTTTGGCATGTCAATTGCAGATATCTGATAGATGAGTACTTTCGAAGCACTTGTGATTGGGCTCCATGATTTCTTATCTTGATGGTGTATGTTGAGGTTGTTTTCTTGGCAAACATCATCTAGATCCTTTTCCTAAGGGTTGAGCCATAGTGCTAGGGCACCTCTAGAGTTGAATTACCACGGTGATCTTATATCGCTTCGACTCCTTCCTTTTTAGGGGTGCACTATGTGCTCACTTTTATGATGACTTCTCTAGGCGTACATGGGTGTACTTTCTTAAGTACAAATTATGTCTTTGACTCATTCAGGACTTTTAAGACATTTGTAGAAGCAATATGGACTTTCTATTAGGAGGATATGCACAGATAATGGGGGGAATATGTTAATTAGGCTTTCAAATATTTTTTCACTGAGCATGGTTTACAACATCAGTTTACAGTACCTTACACCCCTCAGCAGAATGGTGTCACTGAGAGAAAGAACATAACCTTATGGGATATGGAAAATTGTATGATACAGTCTCGAGCTATGAGTTCTTCATTTTGGGCTGAGGCAGTCAATTGTGCCAATTATATTCAGAATCAGATGCCTCATAAGGCATTGTGACATATGACTCCTGAGGAGGCTTAGACCCATGTCAAGCCTGATGTTTCTACATTTCAAGTTTTTGGTAGTGAGGCTTGGGAATTTATTCCTGATGCTTAGCGGAAAGCCATGGAGAGGAAGAGCTGACCACTCATATTTGTTGGCTACTGTGAGGATGTTAAGGCGTATAGGTTGTTTGATCCACGATTCAGGAGGAGGTCTTATTTAGGGATGTCAAATTTGATAGCTGGCTATCGTAGGCCAGTTCTCCATCACCAACTTCTCCCTCATTTCCTACTCCTTCCTCTTCATCTGTTGAGGATTACTTGTCTCTTGAGGATGATGTAGATGATGATCCACCATCTCCACCACCACTAGTTGCTCCATCTTTACCTAGGTGGTCCTGTGTCACTGTTGATGCAGCTGGTTCTTTGGCAGGTGATCCTTCAGATACTCGTTGCACTCGTGCTCAGACATCTGGTTCTAGTCTTTTAAGTCATGCCATTTTAGATGATCCTCAAAAAATTTCAGAGGCGACAGGACACCTTGAGTGGGATAGGGCCATGGATGAGGAGTATTCTTCTTTGATGAAGAATCATACTTGGGATCTTTGTCCTCTTCCTAAGGGAAGAAAGTTGGTTTAGTGCAAGTGGGTGTACCATACCAAGTATGTTGCAGATGGTTCTATTGATAAGTATAAGGCATGTCTTGTTGCAAAGGGTTTTTCTCAGGTGGAGGGTATTGATTACTCTAAGACCTTTGCCCCTGTCGCTAAGATGAATTCTATTCACTTGGTACTTTCACTTGCAGCTTCACAGGGATGGTCAGTGTTTCAGATGGATGTGAAGAGTGCTTCTTGCATGGGGACCTACATGAGGAGATCTATATGGAGCAGCCTCAGGGTTTACAAGTGTAGGACACTTCTTTGGTTTGTAGACTTTGGCATTCATTGTATGGAATTTCAAACAAGCCCCTCGGGCTTGGTATGAGAAGATGCACTCTTTCTTTCTTTCCTCTCACTTCACACACTGTCATTCTGATCACACAGTGTATATTCAGTGTTAGGAGGGTGACCTTTTGATTCTTGTGCTATATGTAGATGATCTCATCATTATAGGTAGCTCATCCTCCATGATTCAGAGTGTTCAGAGAACTTTGATGGAGCAATTTGAGATGACAGATCTTGGTCTCCTACACTTCTTTCTGGGTCTTCAGGTTATTCAATCTTTGGATGAGATTTCCATATTTCAGGAGAAGTATGCTCTTGATATGCTTTAGCGATTTGGCATGCTTGATTGCAAGTCTGCCCCCACTCCATTTCATTTAGGTGTTGTTTTGTCTTCCACTTGCTCTACTCCTTCAGTAGACCCCACTTTATACAGGAAGTTGGTTGGCAGTTTGTTGTACCTGACACATTCTCATCCAGATCTTTCCTTTGCGGTTGGCCTTGTCTCTCGATTCTCCCATGATCCTCATGAGAGCCATTGGCAAGCAACCAAACACATTTTGAGGTACATTCGGGGCACCACTCATTATGGCATTCACTACACTTCAAGATCCCCTCACATCATTGGCTTCACTGACTCCGATTGGGCTAGTGATGTCAATGATCAGAAGTCTACTTCTGGCTTTATTTTTTGCCTTGGTTCTGGTCCTATCACATGGTCTTGCAAGAAGCAGTCTGCTATTGCATTATCATCTACAGAGGCTGAGTACCGTGCAACAGTGTTAGCTAGTTAGGAGGTTTTATGGCTTCGGCAGTTGATGATAGAGTTTGGGTTTCCTCCAGATAGTCCCACTATTCTTTGGTGTGACAATCAGAGTGCCATTCACATTTCCTGCAACCCAGTGGAGCATCAACAAACAAAGCACATTGAAATCCACATGCACTTCATCTGGGCAGTTGATTCAGGATGGTTCTCTCATCTTGGAGTACATTCCTATAGAGGAGCAGGTTGCAGACATCTTCACTAAACCTTTGGCATCTCCACGCTATCTTCAGTTGCGCTCCATGCTTGGGGTGAAGGAAGTTGTCCTTGGGGGGTCTCAGTGAGGCCTTCCTTCCTTCATGTTTCTTTTCAACATGTTTCTTTATCTCTTTTTGGAGAGGAGTTTTTTCCCACTGGGTTTTCTCCTTTACTCTGCTTTATAGAGATTTTGTTGTATTCGGGTACCTGATCAGGCCATGTTGCCGGGACCCTCTGTTGCATTGTAGTTCCTTTTCTTTCTTCTACATTGTTTGTAGCTGCATTGTAGCTCATCTTAAGGGGGGGTGTTAGAGTAAAGTAATTAATTAACTTTACTCTCCTCTTAAGATTTCACTTTATGCACTCATATTAGTCATTTAATAATTAATATTTAATTATTAAATGCACTCACCTTAGGGTTAGGTTTTCCTTTTCGGTGTTGATCTCCTTTATAAGGATTGATCTCTTGTATTGTATACTACTTCTTGATTCATTTTTTCTCTGATAATACATCTTGCACATTGTCAGAGCAAAACCCTTGTTTTGTTTCCTACAGATTTCTTTCTTGTGACAAGTTTTGCATGCAGGTTTCTTGGGCTTAATAGATTTGTTTTCATCAAATCTTAAGCATTAGAGCATTATTCAAGCATCAAGAATCATGTCAAAGTCTTCATGCATCATATTTTTATTTTTCTAACAATTGTGATGTAGGGTTTAATGATTCAAGGTAGAATTTCATTCAAGATCTATCCTATTCATGCAAAGTCATGATCTACAACCATTGGAGCCATTTCATACATGTTTACAACACTTTATTGCTAGGGTTTAGTGAGTTGCAACATCATATTTTGTTCATTCATCATTCTCCATTCCTATTTTAATTCATTTCAAGGTTTGATTACCAAAATGGGGTTTGACCAAGGAAAACCATTTTCCACTAACAAAAAAACATCTTCCCCTCTCTTTAGTGTGTTATTTGTAGGTTTAGATTGAAGATACATTGAAGAGAAAGTTTGAAAACAAGTTTTCATAGTGTTCAAAGTTTTTAAAGTTGCCACCTTCCATTGGAGATAATTGGAAGACTTCTACAAGTTGCAAATCAAGGTTTCATATTTGAAAACTAGTTGGGAAGAATAGACCAGACCTTGAAGACTAGATTTGTAATTTGAAGCTTTAGAAAACCCTAACTAGACTGATACACTAGTTCTAGTGTATGATTCCTAGAGTTTAGGTCAATTTTTAGGTTTTCACAAATTTAGATACCCATTTGCTAGATTCTTGTTTTTGCACAGAAACCCAGATCTGGGACTAATGCTCCCAAGCTAGCATATGAGTCCTAGTTATCATTAAAGTCAAATATCTAGCATTTCAAAGATCCATTTAGTCATCTTTAGATTTCTAGGTGCACACATTTCATCTTGCAACTTTTTTTTTCATACTTTTCTTGAAAATTTAGTGAAGCATTGCATCATATTAGGGTTAAATATTACAACTTGCATTACATTTGTCTTTCCAAGCCCTACCTTGGTGGTGAACCCCTCATTAGTTCACAATTAGCCTCTAGGATAGTCCTATTGCAAGATCTCTTTCTCCTTTGCATTGAGATCTCTAGGGTCATCCTTGAATGAAAGAGTGAAGAAGATTTTTATTCTAGGTCCCAAACCCTAGAACCCAAATAATTTCTCAACCCTTCATGGATTATTCCTTTTGTTATATGTGTGAGAAATGGTATTTAAAATTAGTTGTGTAGAAACATTATCATTATAAAGTTACATTTTAGGTGGTTCTAAGATAAGCATGGGTTTGTTTTGAACTTGTGGTTTTTGTTAGGATGGATAAATGATAAGTTTAGACTTACGAGATTACTTCAAGGGATATCTAATGTGCATAACCTCAAAAGAATTATCCTTATTTTCATTATCTATTAGTGAAGGCGAGTCTAATGTCTCTTCATCATCTTCATCGAAGAAATTACTATTGTCAATGTTCTCATTTTCTTCCACTAGGATATATTCCCTAATAGGAGAGTTTTTAGGAGAGCTACAAACTAGATGTTCATGACATTCATTGTTTGGTTCTTCTAAAATGACTTCATCATAATTAGGGGACTCATCAATGGTTTGATTATTTTTCTTACCAATGTTGGCATTATTTTGGTCAATAATGTTTTTCCTAGTAGGAGAGGTAAGGGAATAGAGACAAATAGGACTCTCATAACTCTCATTGGTTTGATTTTCTAACACCAAAATATCTTCATCACAAATAGGAGAGATATTAGGAGAAGACGAAATTTGATTGTCATGATTATCCACCATTATACTCTCTTTCCTTATGAGTGTGAGGGATGGAAGTCCTTTTTCTTAGCATTTTTAGAGAGATAGGATATTAACATTGTTTGACCAAAAATGAAAAATACTTCTAGCCATCTAATGCAATGCTTCAAAAATATAAACAATGTATATCCAAAGAGGAAGAGTACTTTTATCCAATTTATGCAAATATTTAAGAATGCAAACAATGTTTATCCAAAAATGAAAAGCACTTTTATCAAACTTATGCAAAGATTCATGAATGTAAACATTATGTATGCAAAAGTGAAAAGTAATTTTATCCATACTATGCAAAGTTTCAAAAATGTAAACATTTTCAAATTTTTAGAATTAAAACAAGGAATTTTTTTTATTATAATATGCAATAGACTAAAAATGCATTATTGTAAATATCATTTTGGATTTTGACAATGCAATGAATGAAACAAATTAAGCTAGATTTAATAAACTTAATGAAAGAGAAAACCAAAAAATAAAACAAAAATGTAATAATAACAAATAGAAGCCTAATATAGAGATTTCAAATCCTAAAAAATGCATATCAGGACCTATTAGGGACTCATTCGCCAGTAAGGGTGAATGGGTCATGGATGGGGATTTTTGCAATGTTTTTACTAATTCTGAGGTGTTTTGCAATGAGTTACAAATGCTAGAAAGTTTAGGTCAAGCTTGATTAGGGACTCATTTTCCAGTAAAGGCAAATGGGTCCTAGATGAGGGTTTTAAAAACGTGATAACTATAATTTTTAAGTTATTTTATGTGTTTTTTGTGCCCAATTTCAAATTGTAACTCTTGTGATAGAAATTTCCAAAATTTGATGATATAAT
Organism: Sequoia sempervirens; assembly: GCA_007258455.2. Lineage (NCBI taxonomy): Eukaryota > Viridiplantae > Streptophyta > Pinopsida > Cupressales > Cupressaceae > Sequoia > Sequoia sempervirens. Next base: position 6,945 of record VDFB02032137.1, read on the forward strand.
GCAAGCGAAATGAAGGGTAAATGATGACCTATATGACACCTTTTGAAATGATTTTTTTTTTAATTTTCAAATGCAAATTTATATGATCTAAATCATATGCAAAATGACTTATTTGTTTTTGTATTTTTTAGATTTAAAGAATGCAAAACAATGTAATTATCAAACCCTAGATGAGATGCAAGATTGAATGCAAAGGACACCCTAAATAAGATCTAATTCAATGCAAATGAATGCATGATCTTAGCTAGGATGAGAATAAAGACTCCAAGATCAGAAAACAACAATGTTCAATAAGTTGGGTTCACCAAGATGAAACATAGAAAAATAGTGTTCATCAAGGTGATTAGATCAAGATGATGAGCCACTATGTTTTTGTAGGGGATGTTTCACTCAATTATGAATGCCAAGATGCATAAATAACAATAAAAAATGAGTCCTAACTATTATAACAGCAATGAGGGAGGTTCTAAGAGAATAAAACAATGTGTACCTTTTTGGGAAAGTGTTGTTTTGGGGCCCACTAAGGACTCATTCGCCTTTAGTGGTGAATGGGTTCCTATTAGGGTTTCTAGAAAGTCCTTTTTGGGTTTTGTTCCTCTTAGTCTACAACTCTAGATTCTAGATGTTCATTGTTTCAAGCCTTACTGAGGACTCATTCACCTTTAGTGGAAAATAGGTCCTATTAAGGTTTCAAAAAACTAAATTATAAGTTTTTTACTTCAATGTTTGCACTTCCACATCCTCGGTGCTTAGCTCCCAAAAGTTTGAAATAAATTTTGTCGATATATTTTTGTAATCTTGCAATGTAGATAACAACTTTGCAAGTTGACAAATTTGATAATTTTTGGTCCAATCTTTTTCTCCACTTGACCTTCAACCTAGTAACCTAAAAACACACATCAAAGGGGGTAAAACTTGTTGATTGTTAGAGGATAGGGGTTTGCCTTGGTCAAACCCCTTTTAGGTAATTAAACCAAATGATGAAACAATGAAATAAGGACATGAAACATGAAACTTGAAATGATGATACCTTAGATGATGTCTTGGAATGTAATCTAGAAACTAACATGAAGCGGAAATGTAGATCTTGATCTCAAATTGGATGTGAAACAATGCTTGGAAGTGTATCTTCAATGCTACATCAACACACTTTAGCTCAACAACATGTTTGACACATTGTTCCTTTGACATGATGATATGACCTTGAATTGCTGCTATAAACTTCACTAATATGCCCTTGAAATCCTTTCAAATTCTCTTGTAAACTCAAACTTTCTCTAATGCATGAATACTCAAAGTTGTTAGGTGAAACTATGTAAATTAACCCCATATTTATACTAGATCTAGAGATTAACCCTGAAATTCAAATAATCTAAGCCAACATTAGATCTAGGATTGGAAATCATTATAATCCCGTCACAATTAAATTCAAAAAGGGGTGTCCTATGTGAGGAGGACACATTCACCACTAAAGGTGAATGGGTCCTAGTAAAACTTTCTAGGACCATGCTTTGGGGGGAAGAAATAGCATAAAAACCCCACCTCAAAAATGCAAATAAGGGGGTCTCTTATGCAGAGAGGACCCATTTTCCACTAAAGGCGAATGGGTTCTAGTGCCATTGTGTAGGACCATGCTTCGAGGGAATGAAATAACCTCAAAAATTCAAAGAAAGAGGTGTCCTATGTGGAGAGGACCCATTCACCACTAAAGGTGAATGGGTCCTAGCACTATTTTCTTAGACCTCAAATTTTCCAAATTAAATTTAATGCAATTTTATTATTGGGTTTCGGGGTAGATCTTTTGGGAGGTGTCATTAATAAGGCTTAAATTAGAATTAAAGGGGCCAATTAAGCTCAATTAACCAAAATTAATTAATGAAGCCCTAGATAAGTGTGAAAGTGTAATACAACACTTCAGAACACCCAAAATAAGGTACAATTTAAGTCCATTTTATTTAAAAGGGCCCTAGACTTATTATGAATGTGTATTGTAACACATTACAACACCAAATCAAGGCATTATTAAGTTAATTCAATATCACTTATTTCCAAATTAAGTGTGAAAAAGGGTTACTTTTTTCTATACTACAAAAGTATGATTTCAAATATTATTTGAAACTCACTTTGGTTTCCACTATTAGAGTGAATAGTTTATCTATTCAGGTTGATTAGGTTAAACAACATCTTGTGTAACTAAATGTGAAACCTTTAAGCCTCTAGAGGTTACCAAGTTGTTTGGTAAACCTCATGCACATACCTTTTGAGGTTGGAAGACTCTCCATCTCACCTCAAAGGTCACTCAACACTTGGCATCAAGGTTGATGACTTGGTGAAATAGGTTGGTTGTTTGCACACTCCAAGTGATCCAAAGGTTGACACTTATAGGACACTTGTCTACTTATTTCTGCCACATCATGGGGAATTTTGAATCCACATGATAGGTGGATTTCCTCTTCTTTTCCTATATAGGAAAGCTCGTATTGTCATTTTAATTAACTCTTTTGTCAATCTCTTTGATTGTGTGAATTGGGATAATTCTATGTAAGAGTTTTTATGGAAGCGAAAGGTTTTTTCTATTATGATCTTGTATGGGAATCCTAACATCCACTCCATTAGTGTAGTTTAGAAACACTCCTTATATTTGACACTTTATTCCATCCCAAGAGAACATGCCATTTCTACCATAAAATTTTCTTCTCGATAATATTCAACCATATAAAACCTCGAAAGTGCTCATTTTTTTAATGAGTCTTGATTAGGTAGACCCTAAACTCAGGAATCAAATTTAAATGTAATCAAAATAGTTGGACAAGAGCGTGCTACTTCCCTAGTCTAGGTGTTTTTCTTGAATTTTTTTTATGTCAATCTCTAACATCAAAGATGTGAATTCAAAATTAGGACCTGAAAATAAGTTAATCCAAAAAATGAAATTTAAATGAGTCAATCTAACCTTTAATTTATTCCTATGTTCTGCTATAAAAGAATGAATTATTATTTCAAAAATAAGAGGAAGAAATTACAATACAATAAAGCGCTACCAAAATACATCCATATTTACAAAATTACAAAGAAATTTAGAAATTGATCAAGTTAGCACAATGATTGCAATTTCATGTCAATGGAAGAACTTGTTGGAATCTAGGGGTGGAGATAACTTTGGCTCCCTTCAAGCATCTAATGAATTGTTTGTAGTGTGTTCTCATTTTTAGACTTTGATGTCATTACTGCCCTAAGTAAGGTATTTGAGCATTTTGATTTTCCCTGGGGTATTTGAGTTTCTCTTCGTTTGATCTTTCTTGTGTCATTTAAGAATACTTCTCTAACACACTTGAGTAGTATTTTTATCATTTAATTTACATTTTAGCTCGTTATAGTCTTAGACCCACTAAAGGTTTAGGGCACCCAGACTTTATCTATCAATAAATTGACTATTCATGGAGGTAAAAATACAAAAATGGGGGTTTCACCTACGAAAATCCTTATATAGCCACACATTTTACCTCTTTGTTATGATTTTATAGGTTGAGATTAAGAGGTGACACATTGCAAAGTGAGAAAGTACGATGTAGATCTATATGTTGCATTCCAAAAAAGTTATAGATCTTAATTCACACTTCTCAAAGAAGGGCACCATAATTGTTGTCTTGTTGATTTGACTCCAAATTTTTAGGACATGCACATAGGACTGTACCTTTCTCTAATATTCTTTTATTTGATAAGTTTTTAGTTTTGTCTGTGCAAATAAATTATGGTTTTAGATTAGGTTTCATAATTTTGATTAGATTAATGCCTGGAAGCGTTAGTGTGCATATACAAAATAGCCATAGAGTCCCAATGAGGGGGCTCATGAGAAGTGAGACACACAAAAACAAAAAATAGAAGTAGCTAAAACTTGACTAGCAATAGAAAAAAAGAGAGCACATGATAGAACCAACAAGAGACTGGACCAACTACTGGTCTACCAGAAGCTTAAGGCCACTAATGGTCTACAATTTTTTAGCCAAGAATTGAAGATTAAAGGCCCCTTGTGAATGGGATAGGTCTCCTCATTACTGGGCAAGGTAAAGATGCCCCATTTCTTACCATTTTTCTTGAAGTGACCAGCATCATGACTATCCTCACTATCCCTTTTACCATAGTCCTATTTTGAAACCTTCCTACTGCAAAACATGGATAGTGACCCGGGTTTTCTGATTGTCTCCTTGATGGATAGTGACCATGGTGTTTTCAAGAAAACAAAAGAACAAAGTTGAGGGCATATTGAATCTACTTTTAGGTTGTCAGCCAACCTTAACACCTTGTTGGCTTGATTTCTAATGTAGATGCAAAGAAATATTGATCCAAGTAATCTATCCATTAGATCTAGGATCTTTTTTTTCAGATCATATTTTTATTTTAAAAAAATCATTTAAATGCAATTTTATTTTAAAATGTTAAAATATAGAAATTTAGATTTCACATCTTAATGTCACCTTGTAAAACCACATCATCACCACATTACTAATTAATTAAGTGATTAAATAAATAATTAACTAATTATATTAATTTTTCTTATCTATCTAAAATAAATAAATAAAATTTATTTAATTATATATTTCATTTGAAATCAATTATTCTTTAAAAGACATAATTTACACTCCTTATTAACTATAAACAAATAAATAAATAATTCAACTAAAAATCAAATTAATCTTACATCTTTATTTGTTTCCTATCTCAATTAATTAACTGATAGGCTACATATAGTTTGAATGTTGAACCTGAAAGAAGTCTCGCACTCTCAAACTACGTTCTATTGTTGTTAAAATCTTCTAGTTTTCAGTCAACCAGCAAATCAAAATGAATGGAATCTTACACCTATAGAATCTGTATCAAAATCTACAGTTATTGCAAATCATATCGAATCTCCTTGGGACTCAGATCTTCACTGTTTAGCTGCACCACTTTGTCCACCCACTATGCAAGCCACTTATTCTCCACCGCTAATGGAAACTGACATCTATACTGGCTACAATCTAATCTAATCATTGCAATATCTTCTATTTTCTTCTTGCACCTCCATTGTGTCGTTTCCTATAAATAAGTATCACTACAACTATTTAAAATCATTTAACTTAATCAGTGGTGCTGCTCAAGCGAGTGTTGCTCTGGTTAATATTACCACTACTCTCCCTTGTGGGGGTGGTGAAATTAGTCTTGGGCTTGGCACCAGTACCACACAGAGCCGTGGCTGTAATGTACTAGGCCCTCGCAAAAAATTTCCACGAATCTCTCTAAGATATTCTCTGTCACCCAGTGAAGGTCTTGAAAGCTGCAAGGCCTGTTGATTGACAGAGGCGAAAAGACCGAAGATTGTAAAGGTGCAAAAGTAGTCAAGCGGAAAATGGTCATGTACGATTGTACAGATTAAAGGGGCGAGTGATGTGATACAATGGATGATAGGAATTTATTCATGTTCACTAGCTTTAAGTGAGCATACTTAACCTCCTCACATTTCACATTTGTTCACATATAATCTTCACATGCTCTCTTTCAAACAATTATTTTCATATATTCATTCACACGCATATAATATTTTCATACACCAATTCTACTATCTCTTATTCTACATTTGCTTGCTTATTTCTATGTGTTGTCTTCTATTATATTTTCTTATTCATGTTCACTGGCTTTAGGTGAGCATACTTAACCACTTCATACTTCACATTTGTTCATATATAATCTTCACATTCTCTCTTCCAAACAATAATTTCCATATATTCTTCCACACATATAATATTTTCACACACTAATTCCACTATCTCTCATTCTAAAGTTGGTTGCTCATTTCTATGTGATGTCTTCCATTGTATTTTCTTATTCATGGTCATTGGCTTTAAGTGAGCATACTTAACCTCTTCATACTTCACATTTGTTCATATATAATCTTCACATGCTCTCTTTTAAACAATGATTTCCATATATTCGTCCACATGCATATAATATTTTCACACACCAATTCCACTACCTCTCATTCTACATTTGATTGCACCTTTCTATGTGATGTCTTCCATTGTATTTTCTAACATACAAATTCGTACATAAATGATTATATATTGAAATTTATCTATTCATTAGTTACTTATAAATAGGCATATTCATTTTGTCCAATAATTTGTTAGCATATAAATGATTGTTTATTAATATGATAATAGCTATAGATTTATTTATTTATTTGTGCACTCTTTTGTTCATTTATTCAACTATGCATATTAATTTATGTTTATAGAGATACACTATCATTTTCTTAATTCATAAAAATACTTAGTCGATTTTTGTCCTTAGATACATACTCCATATTTACTTCTATATATATTTCCCAAACACCTTTATTTTATATCTCATTGCATACACATATTTTCCTACTCATTTTCATATAGACATCATCATATATTTTCTTCTTGGACCATCATTGTGGCATTTCCTATAAATATGTATCCAAGTTTATTCTACAATGAAATATTTGAAGTTTCTTCTTTGATTGTTTGTTTCTGTATATTGTTTGTTCTTTCCATTACTATAGGTTTCATAATATTTCTCTTGTAAATTCTGCCCATTTATTTTCATTTTCATTGCTAACACCATAACTTAGAGCTACTAAATCATTCCTCTTCTATCGTTAAAAAAAACAAATTTTAACTTGTAGCTAATTTTTCATTTAAAAAATACAAAAATCTTTTATTAGAATCTGTTAGCTTTACCACAACCATTGCACCCCCTCGTGATGCAAGTGCTAGTTATGTCCACATGCTTGAAGATCATATGCAGATTTTAACCATTGCACCCCTCGTAATGCAAGTGCTGATTATATCCACTATTAGACCCCTCTCCATTATGAATCCCTCTCCCCTGAGAATGCCCTCACCCAAAAAATCTGGCACCCGTCGGAATTCCAACGGCTAAGAATTATTTCCACGCCAATTTTTGATAAAGATTCCCCTCCACCACTACTTGACTTTTTTCCACGGATTCGCTTTCCACGTACAATTATATGTCGCGCTTCTAGCCCCATCCTCAACTCTACGCGTTTACGAACCCTCGTGGAAAGCTCAATACAACTTTAATGAGCCGTGTGGTCTAGGGTTTCTCTACGACTCCGTTCATACCTCCTGCTTAAAATATTCATCTTAGTGTTCAGTTTCAAAAATTCAGCTGATCACAGTAATAGCCGTGACAATGAAGTCCTGTTCATTCGCACGTTGCAACTTGAAACAAAGTTCCTCTCAATGCGTGAGCCTTGCGTTATCCTTATCATTTATCTCTTTCGATAAGATTTGGGGGCTCCATATTGCCTGGTGGGACGTTATGCGGGCTCCGTCGGTGGACAAAACGAACACTAGTTGTTCATTGCTTCATATTGTTCTGCTCATAATGAGCTCTCATGATATTTGTTGCAGGGGAAGTTGATTGCAGGCGTTTCAAAGGACAAAGGTTAACAAAACCCAATTGAATCGTAGCAAGTCTGTGCTGGATCTTTGTGGGATCTGTCCTACAACTGTGGATTTGTTGGGTATCTTTTTGTCTAGAAGATGAACAGAATTCCCTCTTGGATTTCAAGCAAGGCCTTCGCAACCCGTGTGGTCGACTGAAAACGTGGAATGATTTCACCAGCTGTTGGAACTGGGAAGGAGTCAAATGCGATAATACAACAAAGCACGTCATTGAGGTGGATCTCCACAATCTTTTCGGCAAGAATCCGGCAATGCATTTGCGAAATTTTACGAGTGGTGTTCGTCCCGAGATCTATCTCAGTTCACTTTTTGCTAGGAGTAATCCAAAAGACTTTCTTTCTCCACTGTTTGATCTAAACATCTTAGAAATCTTGGATTTGAGCTAAAACGTCATTCTTGGTTTTGGTGTCCATGAGCAACTTCCCACTCTGAAATATTTGCACTTCTGAACTTATCAAATGCTTGATTTACAATACCACAAAACATAATAAAATGACTCTCGAGTACCGCCGCTACCTACTCCCAAGGGTCAATATAATCTTATTCAACAACTTTGGAAGACTCCAACATAAATCTAAATCACGGAGCTCCTTCACTCATCTATTATTTATTGAGATGTTCTTAATCAAGCCTTAAAAGAGTGAAAAGTAGCTAACAATATAGATCCATCTCAATCCCAAGCTCTCGTGGTACACCTACCTTGAGGACATCAGCTCACCTTTAACCAAAGTGACATACCTCATGTTCGTCCATCACATATCCTACCTCTATAACCTTTATACATTGAACTTGTCATCACCAAGCATAAAGTAAAGAAAGTATTCACAAATAATAGATCAAGCCTATATGTTTATACTTTGAGCTTAGTACATCATCTAATTGATGATGAACATGTACCTTCTAGTAAAGTTTATTCATGTCTTTGATCTTGAGTTTTCATACAATCTCCCTCTAGGGCATCCATGGATCCATGGAATGAGCATTGTTCCTTCCACTTTACATCAATGTACCAAGTATGCACATTTAAGAATATAAGTAACTATTCTTGGAGCTCCACAAGATTTCTAATACTACAAAATGTTGAAGGGAAATATCATAAAACCAATTATTTCCCCATAATTGAACCATCTATCACATCCAAAGTAGAAAACTCATCTTACATATATCAACATGATCTCCCATCTTCATCCAATATTCCACTACCTGGAACTCACATCAAGATTATTAACAAAGGTTATGGAGAATGTAAGATCCAAGATGCTTTACATATAAAAAACTATCCTCTTTCCCCTCAATTTTACAACATGTTAAACATATTGTTGGGGAAGGAAAAAACATTATCTAGTCTAGTTCAACTACCTTGATTTGGTTAGGCTATTTGATAAACGAAAAGATTGAAAGTTCCAATGCATCATCGTTATTTGATAAAGGATTCACAAAGTAACAAATATCTTGTTGCAAATTTTGTACCATAGAAAAAATGCAACTTGCTTGATTTTGGGAATAGTGGATGAAAAATTGAACTTGATAAGGCTTTGATTTGGTGTTGTGAGGTGTTTTACACATCCACACTAGGTCTTGGACCCTTTCAAATGCATTTATTGATGTCATGTAAAGGTATTGTAAAGTGTTGTAAAAGACTTTCACACTTATCCTAGACTTAATAAACCCATTCGTCCTTAATTCAACATTATAAAACATATTTAATTGCATTATCACACTAATCTAGAAGGCTTGTAAAATAAACATAATGTTAAACTAGTGTTGTAATGTGTCTTGCACATTCACATTAGTTCTTGTGCCTTCCTAGGCTATGTGGACCACATTTAGTGTTGTAAAGTGTATTTAATCATACTTTCACATTGAATTATGTGCCCCAAGCCCTAATTGACTTTTACATCATCACTAATAGGCCCTTATTACCCCATTATGTGCATCCCTGGAAAATATTTGATGAAATACCTGACAAAGTCACCATAAAAACCTTATTTTCTTACTTCCTAGCATCGTAGCTGACAAATGGGCCCGACTAGGACTAATTCTCCACATGTGGCAAATGAGTCCTTCGCAAGTGGGACTGATTTTCCCAAGGCGGAAAATGAGTACCATTTGGGTCAATTTTAACTTTTGACTAGGAAATTTTGGAATTTAAGTTTATTATTTTTACATGTCGACCTTGGCGATCCAATTTACATGAAAATAAGGTGGATTGCCTATAAATATAAGTCTTCAATCCCTAATCCATAGCCCATTAACTCATTTCACAACTCAATCATCATCCATCTTCTCTTTCAAGTCAAGCAAGTTAGGGTTTCATCATTATAAGTCATCAAGATTGCTTCCTCATTGAAGGGAAAATTCTTCATGTTTTGTTGTAGAACTTCAAGATCAAACATCATGGTAAAGTAATAACTCCATTATTGCATGCTTCATTACATTCTTTCATCATTTTGGTTTAATTACCTTAAAAGGGTTTGACCAAGGCAAACCCCCATGACTTAACATCCAACAATTATCTTTCTTATCTTGTGTGTTTACAGATTTAGACAGCTTGGAGACTTACAAATCATTGAGGAATCACATTGAAAATTTTTTCAAGACATCGCTTCATTGGACAAGGAAAAATATCAACAAAAAGATTCTTTTAGGTTTGGAAATCAGACTTTTCGAGGTGGACGCCTATGAGGAGCCAAAGAGAAAATCGGGGACTTTAGTTTCCACTTTTGGATTTTCAAAAATTCAAAAGTGGACTCATTCGCCATAGGTGGCGAATGAGTCCCACTATAGGATTGATTTTAGTTTTCTGTAGTTTTTGATACCCATTTATCCAAAATGGGTTCCAGTTTAGTTTTCTAGAATTAGGACTGATTCACCCAAAATGGCGAATGAGTCCCACCAGGCCTAAAAATTAGGATCAACAACATTTCAAAAGCCATTTAAAGTCTCTAGAAAGTCTACAGGTGCATTTCTTCAATTTCATTCATTTCCATTTTAGTTTACATTCATTTCTATGTGTTTTTGCATTACATAATGTGTTTTCAAACTTTCTTCATTTTCTTAGTTTCCATTCA
>VDFB02032138.1:0-29922 GCA_007258455.2 Sequoia sempervirens
ATGGCATGAATTATTGAGATAAATGATGATAGTTATATAGATAAGTAATATTGTTATTATATATGAATAAGTTTAATTGTTGTCACAATTGCTTCAATGTAATGTTCCCTTTTTTATTAATTCATCATGTGTGGACCCATAAAGCCCATTCCTTTATTTTCATGGTGTAGTCATCCGAAAGTCAAGTGAATATATTTTAGTCGGCTAGGTAATAAATAAATAAATAATTGTGTTTTGTAATTACGTGTTAGTCCCTGATGGTTGTTATAGTCAGTTAGTAGTTACCGAGATTTGGTAGTCATAACCAACATCGGTCTACTATTTATATGTACTTGTTGTTCATAGTTGGGAACCACATATTATGATTTCCTATACTTATTGCATATCCAAGAATTGGTAATAAAGCTATATCTTTCATGAACTGTTGCAAGTAATTTATATCATGTTTTGTAATTCTGTTATTTCCGTTTACTCTGTAAATCTGTCAAAGTAGAATAAGCAAGTAAACATTTGGCATCGTTGCCGATATGAACTCTCGTACACAATACATAGACAGGAATCATGCCGTTGTAATGGGTCAGCTAGTCGAAGAGCTAGTACAAGCAAGCAAAGAAAGAGAAGACACGTTGACAGAAGACCTCATAAACCTGTGGGATATCTCACTGAAGGAACACATATGGAGGGAAGCTCTCAGGACAAAGGTCCCTCAGGCAGCCATCTGGGACAATCTAATTGTCAACCCAGAGGTGGATCGTCTTCTCGACAGACTACTAAGATTGATAGCATGGCACTAGATCATACTCCAAGATCTTTAGGCTGACAAAGACAAAGAACAAAGAAGACAACAAATACTGCAACAATACGAAGAATGAAGCAAACAGGAGGAAGAAGAACATGACACCAGTCACAAACGTACTCCCGGAAATTAATGCCCGTACGACCAAATAAAGACAAGAACCAAATTCCAAGCGGCCCGGAATCATTAGAAGAATGGATACGAAGATCCCTGAGAGTAAGAGAACAAGAGGAACAACGAAGATGATTAAGAAGAATCATCGAAGAAACAAACCAAGACCTTGCCAACCAACTAGAACAACTGCTTGTAGAGACAATATCGAACGACAAAGAAGAGACTCTGAAAATGAATTAACCAAAGAACATGAAAATAACATACGTCACATCTGAAAACTATCCATATGTCATGTCCCTGAAATCAAAACACTAAAATAACAAGAGGCATATTTAAAAAATATTAACCATTTGAATCGATATAATTAAAATTGTCAAAAGACAATATTATAACTATAAGTATTAGAATATAGATGGAATGAAAACCATACTTTGTAGTTTCCACCAATTTAAAATAACACGTCTTGAAAGTAACTAAGGAACAAAAGCTAAAATCACTGAACCAGAATCACACGCCAATGTCTTATTTATGATGGATTAAGGTTTGCTATATAAGTTCAACTCGTGATTGAAAATTTACTTTCCTCTAATCAAGACAGTGGACCTAAAGATTACTCCCTTTGGCACTGGTGTAGCTAATACACATATAAAACAAATCAATGAAAACACCTACAGATGATGACAAGTTCTTATAATCTGGGCGTCAATTCCCACTAAGGCATATCACAGTTGTTCACATTTGCATTGAACAACCGGCAACAGTGCAGAACAATACCAACCCTTAAGATATATATCATAATTATTTAGAAAGAAGTTGTGCGCTAAAGCATTCAATGGTTTCTCATATATCTTTGGCCGACTTGGAAGAATTCGACAATACACTAGAAGCTCATCGCGGAAATCGCATATCGTCCGATTGTTTCCAGCGCGTGAAGACAAACCTCTATAATTTGTAAAGCCGATGCTATCCGGTTTGGAATCATTTATTCGAAGATATCTTAGCACTATTGGTGTATTTAATTATGGGACTGAGGGATTCATATATGTGCAGGATCATTAATAAACCAATCAAAACTATTAGTTAGATAGTGAAGAGTATGATAAAGTATGTTATGTCCAAAAGACATGACCATTGGCAAGGGAAGGATCCATTGGAAGGTCATGATCTTTGCCCCACCCTCCATCGCAAGTATAAGAAGATATGAGGAGGAGGTTGGAACACACTTTATGAGAGTAGCTGATGACAATAGCAAACTAAGAGGTCATCGTTGGGGAATTGATTTGGAGAATTAAAGATATATCATATAAAGTAGATACAGTGCTCTTTTAGAGTCTTGATCTGAAGGAATGGGGAATAAAAATAAATCAGAAGTCTGTAATATATTTCTAAGTACACCAGCAGACATGACATGGGAAAAAGGAATTAAAAGCTGAGAAATACAGCAGACTGGAATTATAGAATGGAAAATAAATAAAATCTGATCCCCGTGGCTGCAAGGGAGGCTTCAGCAGATCGGATAAGATTCAGATAAATGTTTTATAAGTTCATATAATAAGTTTGATAAATATATTAAGGATACAAGTAAGTAATTATGCATTTAAATAAGCACTTATGAATGAAGGATTTAAAAATGATGAATTAATATTATAAGTATATATATAAGAAACTATTATAAATTGACAAATAGAAACAATGATGTATATACATTTATATAAGATATATATAGATATTATTTACAATTGTCTAGTACAGGTTATACACGTATATATATGCATTATTCTTAATTATGCAACAATGATGCCTGTAGCAATTATTGAGCCTTGTTATTATAGGTAATAATGACTCTTTAATATAATCATCGCGTGGAGAGAAGAAGATACAAAGAACACGTCTCTGAAGTGATCAAATACAGAGCGATAGTCTAAGGTAAGTACCCTCAACCGACTGGATAACATTGAGGGTTATATAATCGAATTCAAATTATTATGGACAGTGGGTTATAGTATAATGACTAACCCATATCTTTGTTAGGTTAAATATCAATAAATGTTTACAAACACTCTAATCTATGATGAATTGTGAATTCAATTAAATATAATATGATAAGTGAATGCATAAGAGAGATTAAATGACACGTTTGCAATCAATAGATATATACGTCAATATATTAAGTTCCATCTATACGATGTAAGTGAATGACAATTCCACATCTAGAGATAAATGGATATTATTTATCAATGTCCCAATAATGATGCTTATAGCAATTATTGCACCTCATAAGCTATTATGATTCTTACTCCAAGAATAGATTCCGGTCAAATCCCTTTCGCTAATACCCACTGAGGATAGGAAGTTTGTGGAGGGAAAGGCAGGTAATTCGGTCACGTGATGGATGGATCCCAAGACGGGTAGGAAACCTTGAGGGAGTCCACTTGGAGACTGTTCACGCACCCTTGGCATAGTAATTCTACCATCCTCCACTGAGGTTAGGAAAGAGGAAAGGACGAAGATCTATTCAGCACAAGAGTAATAAGTTATATCAAAATATGATGTGTTTCATGCACTAGATAATAATGCATCTGCCTTATTCTTAAAATGTACAGTCTGAAATTGTCTAATTTAATCTTGATCAAGGAACTATGTGTATTTGTTGGTAATGCATGATGTGTGCAGGTCCTCAAGGCAAGTTACATGTACAAGATTAATTGTTTGGTAAATTCAAAATCCTTGATCCTAACTTGTGCATATTATGTTTCTAGGACAGGTTAGCCTAAGTTTAATAAGGGGACATTACAAGTGGTATCAGAGCATCTTTCCTACCATCCTGTGTATACTTTATGTATTATGGGTATCTGTTGGTGTATAAACATCATCCGCGAACTACCTGGGAATAAAATGTCAAAAACACTCTATCCTCTCTTGAAAAACCACGTGTATGCTAAAGTTAGAGAAGATCATATATGGCGATTCCAAGGTTTCTTTAGTCAGGTCTTGACATGTGGATAAGCTCAATGGGCGTTGTGATTTGTTGGTAATAAACAAGGGGACTTACGTTAAAGAACTTTTCACAAGTTTGGGACTTAGGCGGATTTATCATTAAGGAAGCTTGCTTTAGGACTTCCAATATGGATCTCAAAAAAATAGCAAAAAGGATAAGGGTTTAGGAGATCTATTCTATGCCTAAGAACTTAAGAGACAATAAAGATCCGGTAAAGGGGATAAACCACACTTTGTTTCGCCTCCTGCTAGACAACATACGCAAAGTGAGTGCAATGCAAAGAGATTGTGATAATGATTTTCAGACCTTGAACCAAGACAGTTAAACTCCCTGCGATTAAGCTCGAGGCTAACTTCGCATGAATGCAAATCATGGATTAGAAGTATGACAATACTTCACCATTGGATAAATCTGATCAATCTCATTCCTTACTTCAACTTTCAAAGCAAATTCTATTTAATCTAATTCTAACTTTAATCTATGGCGGAAGAAGATATGCAACCTCGCTTACTATTTGACAATAAAAGTTGTTCAAAGCAAATCATGCATAAGAGCTTTTATTATTCGAAATAGTCTCAATGCAACAATCTCATACTCTGTCTCCACACATTACAAATGAGGGGCCGAGCTCAATTTATAGGCTCCCCAATTACAATTCAATGGCCAAGATTGATTTCAAATCAACGGCCGAGATTACAAAATAAAACCCTAATTAGGGTTTGTCACTTTCGACCAATGAGAAAATTTCATTTGAGGACACTTGTCCTTTTTACTAAATATAAATCAACAATAAAATAGAAAGTTGTTACATGTTGATTTGGAACAGTTTGATTGGTTGGAAGATGACGAGGCGCCACCTCAACGTGCTGGATGTCTTCCTTGGTTGCTTCGTTCTTCTTCCACGTGCTTGTCTTAGAATATTTTCCTTGTATGAATGACTCATCCTTTCGCTTGTTCCTTCCTAGCTTTGATCTTGGATTCCCTTTTGAGACTTTGATTTCTTCTTCTTACCTGTACTGGAATCTTTGAAGTCTGGAAGTCTCCCCTTGGAGCAGGTGTCTGGACTTGAAGTTGGTTGCTTTGAAATTCCTCCTGCTTGAACTTGGTTGATGTTATTCCTTGGGATTTCCTCTCTGAATTCTCCAATTTGTGTTGAGAAATTGTCTAAGTATGGAGATGTGTTTGGAACACTCTTCTTGTCACCATCACGATTGATTGGAAGCTTGTTTTAATAATTCTCCGAGGAGATGAGAGAAATCCACTCCTCAAGAAGTTGTCTGATTGGCTTCTTTCCAAGTGCCCACAAATTTGGAGAAGAGTGCCCCTGTGCTTTCGCCATGATGGAGGAAATTGGGATTTTCTCTGTGAAGTATTTCCCATACTTAGCCAAATTTTGGCTATTCAAGTTCATTTTGTACCACCTTCACACGGACTATTCAACATTTAGCCAAGGTTTTGGATGAACTTTGCCTGTGGATTTTTCTTCAATTTTGAATTTGGCTTGCGCTATGTAGGACAAATTCCATCCTTGGACAAGGATTTTATTCACTTCCTCTTTATTTTCCTCTTCATCCTTCCTGTTTTCCGTCCAACACTTAGTGAATTCTTCTCCCCAAGGTATCAACACTTAGCCAATTTTCTCATCCTCTCCTTGGGCGGACTTCACATGAGCTTGGACATTTTCTCTCTCGGCCTAAGTCGGACTTCAAGCCACTTTGGACAAACATCTCTAGGGATAAGTCGAACTTTCTCTAGTGCTTACCATCTTTTCTCTTAAATTGGGGCGAACTTTCTCAATACTTTGACATTTCTTTTCTTGGTCTAGGTCAGACTTTGCATCATGTTTGCCATTGTAGTTGGCGGATCTTATGGATGTTCGGACATACCTTCTCCAAGCAAAGTCGGACTTTGTAAAGGTTTGGACATGATGTGCTTGGGCAAAGTCAGACTTTCTTGTGCCGTCCACCCATTGAGCAAGGTCGATTTCTTCATATGTTTGTAATCCATCTCCTTGTCCCATGGTTTGACTTGTTAAAAATTTGGATAACCAATCGAAATTTTGATTAAAATTGAAGGTTTTCTTCTCTATGGCACAAATTTCGAGGTGCTAAGATCAGCAAATCTCAATTTTAAGTTTATAGTCCTTTGGGTTACTACTTTTTATACATTCTCGTCTATTTTTGTGAAATTCTGAGTCATTTTCAGTGTGTTTTGGGTCAAATTCGGGTTTTTATAACATCACTGCAAGTAGGAGATTTTGAACTTCATTACAAGTTACCTTTTAAAACTTTCTTTTCCTTTGTAGGAACTTTTTGAAGTACTTACAATTATAGGAGATTTTGAAGTTCATTACAAGTTGCTTTTTATAAAGTAATTGTAATAGCTTTTAAAAGTCCTGATTTTCCTTTCGATGGCTTGTAAAGACTTCAAGAAACTCCGATTTTAGTCTAAATACTTGCAGTTATCTCAAAAAGACCCGATTTTCACTTGCAATGGCTTTTAAAAAGCTCGATTCTCTTTAAAAGCACTTGTAATTGCATTTTAAAAGCCCGATTTACTTTAAATCACTTGTAAAATGCTTGTAAAGGTTTGATTTTATAAAAAATTACTTGCAAAGGGGTTTTAAAAGCCCGATTTTATTTAAATTGACTTGCAATCACTTATGAAAACCCCGATTTTCTTTATTTTGTTTGCATTCGTCTTTTAGAAGTCCAATTTTATTAAGAGACTTGTAAATATAGTTGGAAGACCCGATTTTCATTTTGAGTAACTTGCAAAGGGCGTGTAAAAGTCCGACGCCATTCTTCATCTGAGCAATTCGAGTCCTATTTCGCCTTTCTTCCTCTTTTCATGGAAATCTCATGAATCCATATGCTTAAAAATCGGGCTTTGACCTGTAAATATCCAACTCTCTTTCTTTTTCTGAGTTTGTGGACACGCCTAGGGTTTTCTTCTTCCTCTTTTTGTCTGCAATCAATATTTACAGGTGCGTTTTCTTTATTTCTTTTCTTTCTTACAGTCTTGTATTTTGTTTTTTGTAAATATTTTATGCTTTTATTAATCGTTTTTATTTGAAAACACGTTTCTTTTATTCGCTATTGCCTCCACTTTAGTAATCATTGGTATATATGTGTTTGCTATTGTTGGCTTCTAAATAATGCGTTTTCATTCCAAAACGCGTTGGCATTCATTCAACTCGCCTTCATTCTGAAATACGCCTTTCAAATTCCATCATTTTTCAAATAGCGTTTTGTTGTTCTCAGCTGTGAACATTTATTCTCTATTCCATTCGACCTTCATTTGCTTTCACTCCATTCACTCTCCAAACCATTTCGTTTTCATTCCATTTCCATACATTCCGTTTTCATACCATCCGTACTTCTCACTCCATCCCCATCTCCATTTTATGAAATAGAAAAATAAATACAACAAAAAAAATGATACTTTTTGTGGCAAATCGGGTTTTTGTTCACCCATTGCGAGTTGGAGATTTTAACATAGAATGCAAGTTGTGAAAAGTTTGTTTTTAAATCACTTGCAATAACCTTTTAAAATCCCGAAATGCTCTTTTACTTGCAATGTCTCCTCAAAACCCCGACATTCACTTTTCACTTGCAGTCGGCCCCCAAAATCCCAAAATACCATTAAAGTGCTTTAAAATCGGACTTTTTGCCTTTGACTGCAAATGCAATTTAAAAGTTTTGACTTGCACTTTGCAAAGTTGCAGTCTAACTTTTTCATTTGTCATGAAAAGCATATGTCCTTTTCACTCGCAATCAGCCCTCAAAAACCCGAAATGAGTTATAATGCTCATTTCCTGCCCTCAAACAGCCAAATACCATTCTGAGTTTTAGCCTTCGCCATGTCTACGCCTGTAAATGTTAATGATGTCCTGACCTTATGGAACTTTCATCGTAGCCTTGCAGATTCTTGTTCGATGACAGAGGAACCATCTTCTCCACCGAACAAAAAGATGAAGTATAAATATGACAAATACCAAAATGAGATTTCACCTTCTCATGTTGTCTCAAACATTGAGGAAATCAGAGATACGGAGATTGGGCATGTTGATATGTCCGAGTTTTTGGGGAGAGCTGAGAAATCAACTTCTCATCCTATGCAGTTGCTATTGCGAAGTCATATTCATCTGGTTGCTTCCTTTCCTGTTGCTGCCCTAGAGCCAGAGTTCGTCCTTGCATGCGCAGCTCACTTTGATAGAGAATCCAGAACTATTAAAGATGATGATGGGAATGTAGTCATACGGCTTGATCCGGAAACTATTCATAGGGTTTTCAGAGTTCCAAACTCACCCATGTATTCAGATATTTCAATGAAGAGCGCTCTAGATCATTATGAGCAAAAGAAAGAAGATTGTAAACAGCACATTAATACCAAATGGCTTTTGAAGCGTCGAGCTGGTGTGTCTCGATGGGCCAAGCTGTATCGATCTGATTGCAAAGAAGAGATCAACGATATCATCACTCTCTTGAGCAGAATTATGGGGTTGAAATTCTCTAATGTCTTTGAGAAATGGATGTACAAGTTCATTGTGGTGATTAGAAAGGCACAACACCCAATCTTCTGGGGTGAAATAATTAGTGATAGCTTATGTGAGCAGCTTGCACAAGTTCCTACCACACTCACCTTCTATATGAATTCTTATCTAGTTTATATAGCAGCTTCACTGAGGCAGTTTCCAGGCCTTTCTACCGTTGGAGATAGATCTCTTGTCCTAGTTTGGGAATACTATGATCAGCTGCCTTTGATTCCTAGCAGGGTTCATTACAGAAGAGTTCAAGATGCGTTCTTTGGCTATTTCATGTGCCTTTTTGACAAGAACTTGCAGAACAACAGAGTATCAGATGTTGCTTGGAAAAAAGTTAATGAATATGGTTGCCTTTTTCTTCAGTTTCCTACTTTTACCTATATGAGGGTTGGCTGTTTTGAAGATCAGCCATACATGCTGCCGAGGTATCCAACTGATAAGATCATTTTAATGGAGCTAGCAAGACAGTTGATGACGGTGCATGCACGGCAAGCTGCGCAACACAAAACTGGAGTGAGTATCTCGTCTCATAAGCCATTACAGATTGGGAGATACTCCTTAACAAGCACCTCAAAGGCAAAAGCTATGGAAACCGAGATTCAGGAGGTTAAGATGAAAAGATTCAAGGCTAGAGCAGATTTTGATTATAGAGGCATGAAGGACAAGATAAAGAGGGCCTTCACTCATGTGCATCGCCTTGAAGATATTTGGGCAGATCTCCGAACTGAGAAGGATATCTATAAAATGGACTATTGTAGACTTACAGTTGAGCAGGTTATTGATTTTAATCTAACCTTGATTCTAGAAGGAGTAATTGATGATGGGCTGATTTTAGATCCAGAATATGAAGAACAAAGAGTTGCTGATGCTTCTATTCCAGCAATACAATGGTCTAATAAAGAATCAGTTTCTATCTTCAACAGATTTCAATCAATCTTAGCAAATACTAACTCTTGGCTCAAGAGTATAGGCGTCAAGACTATAAAAATCAGGGTTAATAATGAGGATGATTCAGCTGGACCTATTGGATTAAAATAAGAAGTCAGGGATAAATCCAAAGACGGTGCTTCTTCTTCAGGAATGAGGATTAAGCTGAGAGTCAACCGTGTTGTAGAACAACCTTTGGAGGAACCAACATTAAAAGGGAAAGAGGTTAGAGAGACGCAGATCCAAGTCATTGATCAGCAAGAAGGAGAAGTTCTTCAGTCTCCTACTACTCTAAGTATAGAGTCTCCACATATTGATGCTGCACCAGTATCAGTATTATCTCCTATGTCTCAATTTGACAGCGACATTGATTCCTTTTCAACAGTTTACATTCCTCCTATTGAAACTGCTCTTCATGCATCAACTTCATCAATGGTGACTGCTTCTATAGAAAACATGCATGATAATCTGGAAAATGTTTTTGATGCTAATCCAATGTATCCAAACACATCACAAATAACGCTTCCAGAAATTGATACATCTGCTGCAAGCTTTGATTGTTTTATGGCTAATGCTAATCAAAATGCACCTTCCAGTCAAGCTTTTGTTGCAATTCAAACTGAGACATCTCCAAGAGTGGCAACAGTGACTCAAAATGAATCTGTTGCTGTTTCAAATACGGTTGTTGTTTCAAATGAAGACACGTTGAACCTTCCTCCATGGTTGAGTTCAGTTACTCTAAAGAGAAAGAAACAGGCAATCTCTCCAGATGTATTTGATTTTCAGCAGTTGAAGAGATCAAAGCCAAAAGCTGCAAAGAAGGCTAAAATCGTTTCATGAGTAGTTGTGGACAGCAACAAAATGAAGTATGCAGAGATAGCTGAACCCCTTGCAGACAAGTCACCTGAAGAGATGCAAGTTTCTGATTATAAATTCACAAGGGTGGATTTAGGCAAGCAGACACATGCTGGTATGATGCAAGACGCTCAAAATTCAGTAACTATTCTAACACATAGTTACAATGAACTTTTGGCAAAGAAGGAAAAGCTGAAAGAAGAGAATTCACAGCTCATCTCAGTCATTCAGAAGATTGCCAACTCTTCAGAACAGGTTAATCCATTAACTTCTTTCACTTCTGAAGAATCAGTTAAGCAATTGGAGAAAATTGCACAAAAAGCCAAAGCAGTTGATTCTTGGGTAACACAGCTCATTGATCAAAGCATTCCAATGATTGAAAAGACATTACAAGTTCTAAACAATGTCAGAATAGCAAAAATAAAGTTGAATCAGACTTTGGAAGCTTTCCAGCAAAGTTTAGATTCACTTGAAAAAGATTTGAAAATCTGGCATGAAATGGATCAAACCAAGCTACAAATTCTATGCAGCAATTCAATCCTACCAAGCAGAGAAAAATACATAGAATTTGAAGAACTTATGACAAATAAATCATTGGTTATTCAAGATCTCATCAAAGATATTCAAGCTACTCTAGAAATGAATGATGAAGTTCAGCAAGACATCCTGTCTAGCTTTGAGAAGATCCCTTGCAGAGTTTTGAATCATGAAGATGAATTACTTGCAGCTAATTGGTCACTACAGAGATGGCAGCAAATCTTCGTCAAGAGCTGGAATCAGAACATTTTACCATGGATTCGATTCACAAGTTTGTCAATCATAGAATGATCCTTGATAAAATGCAAACTGTTTATGAAGAGCATAGACTAGCAACGATAAGATATTTTGATGTAATTTTGAAGATTGTTGCAGTTGCCAAGAACACGCTAGGCCCCGATCCAGCTGAGTTGAAAGAAATTATCAGCAGATTTCAATCTTTCAAAGCTAGGATTGATATAGAATAAAATGTTTTATCTTTATGCATTTTTGTTTTCGACAAACTACATGTAAAAACAGATTTTGTAATCACAAGTGTTTCTTTCACTTGCAATTTTGTAAATTGTAATTACATGTAATCTAATTACAAGTCAAAATAGTTTAGGACTTGTAATTTTGAATAAGTCAATTACAAGTAGTTGGTGGTTGAGAGAATTTCTCAAGTTAGTTGGGATCCTCCCACCTTTTTCTCATGACCTCTCCTATAAATACTTGAGAGGGTCCTTTGTAAACATATCTTTTTGGCAAGCAAGAAAATTCTGCAGAAATTTATACTCATAAAGACTTTGAGCTTTATAATTGTAAGTTGATTCTTTTCAAATAATATCAAAGAGTTGCAGATTTCAGACTTTGTGTTGAATTCTCACTTTGTGTCCATTGTGTTCTTATGTCATTTTGGAACACTTCTTTGTGATCATTTGAAGATTGTGGAAGATTGCTAGAAAGAACTTCAATTAATATATTTTCAGACTTTGTGCTGTCAATATTGAAGATTGAATTTATAGTTTAGAAGTTAAGAAGAATTGCAAGTCTTTGTGCTCGTGACGATTCCAATTCATAGTAGTAAATAGATACATCATATTTTCAGACTTTGTCCTGTTTTATGCTGCATATCATCATTAGAGTTATCTTTTAAAAAGGGTAAATAGGATTGCTGATTTTCAAGACTTTGCGCTTGAGGTTGTTTTCCCGTCCCGAAGGAAGTGACGGAAGTCTTTGAGCTTTCAGGAAACTTCATTTCCTTTCCACTGATTTTATTACAAATTGCTGTAAGAGTTTTATTTAGAAGTTAATCCTGCTTTTTCTGAAAAGAGAAAAAAGTTTAGTCTTTCCTGAAACAAGAGGAGAGATTATAGTTCCACCCGTATTTGTTTTTAGTTATTTAGATAGGGGGAGCCTTTCCTTAAATAGGAGAGTTTAACTCACACACTGTGTTGAAATTACCATTTTGCTAAACCTTCTCAGTTTACAAAATATTCAACCAACACTTGTGTTCTGCCTTAGAAATTTTCCATCATGCTTGAGGGCGGATTTGGACCTGCCTTAGACACTTCTCCAGTGGACTTCACCTGTCTCGACATCCATCCCGCGCATCATATGAGCTTGACATTTTTCAATCAAAGTCGGACTTCATGATGCTCAAGACATTTTCTTATCCAGTCAAACTTATTTTGCCTTGGAACATGCCTTACAAAGGTTTGACATGCTATGCTTAGGCAAGGTCGATTCTCATGCTTGTGCCATCCTTTTTCCCTCACTCCATCTATTTGAAGCAAGATTTAAGCAATTATCCATACTATTGCTTCTTCTTTGAAGATTCGCTTCATGTCACATCCGCAGAAATAAATAAATAACTAGATTTTCTCCCTAATTCAGGTTAAATTTTTCACACTCTCCTGTGAATTTTGTGTCTAATTATCATTTATTTGCAATTTTCATCTTGGCACGGGCATATTCATATTTAATTCTCCATTTTAATGTCCCGAAGTCGGAATTCTCACTGATTTGCCATACTCTCTCTCTAGAAGTCGAACTCTTTGAGACTTGTTTTATTTATTTTATCAAGGCAAACTTTCAAGACTTTTGTCATTTATTTTCTATCCTATCTCCTCTTCATATTACCCTCTTATCATGGCGAACTTTGCAAAGTATTTTCCAATTTTTTATTTTCTTCCATGATAAACTCTCTTTCTTCTTATTTTTTACCCCTCTCTCTCTAGGCGGACCTCTTAGAGAGTCTTCCAAATGCCACTTTTTAGCTGGGCGCATTTCCTAAGGCTCTTTTCCATGTGTCTTTTTAAGATTAGCGGACTTTGGAGAGAGTTTCCCAAGTGTCATAAAAGAGGCGGACTTTCATTAACACTTGCCTAGTGACTTTTCAATCCTAGGTGGACTTCTTACTTTATTTCCAAGCACCTCTCCACATGGCGGACTTACCAAAGTATTTGCCAAATGATATTTCAAAGGTGGGCGCACTTTTAACATTTCCTTCCAATGTCTTTGCAAGTTGGCGGACTTTCCAAAGTCATTGCCATTTCATTTTTAAGGTGGGCCCACTTCAAAAACTTTATGTCATGAGGTAACTTGACTTTGTCAAATATTTTCCAAGTGTTTTTTTTAGGCTGGGCGCACTTTAGAAACTTTATGCCAAGTGTCCTCAAAGTGGTCGGACTTCCTTAACCCCTTTCCAAATGCTCCTCTAAGGTTGGCAGACTTCCCAAGGTTTTTTTCAAATGCTTCCAAGAGATGGCGGACTTTAGAGAGAATTTTCCAAGACACATGGCGGAGTTTCCTAAGTCTTTTCCATTTCACTTTCAAGCTGGGCGGACTTTCCTAAGTCCTTGCCAAATAACTTTCAAGCCGATGGCGGACTTCACTAAGTCTTTGCCAATTGACTTTTCTTCCCAGCGGACTTGGCACATCTTCAAGACATTCCATGGGTGGACTTTAGAAGCTTCCAGACATTTTCTCCCTCGTCCCTCTTTTCAAGGGCTAGCTTCTTGATGGCGAATTCTTCAGACTTAGCCAGAATTTTCATGAATTCTATACTCTTTTGGGTGATTTTTCTGTGATTTTGTTTCAGATCTGACTGGTTTTTGGACTGTTTTTTCCAGAATTTAATGTTTTTCAGTCTAATCTTTCAATGATTTTTGACTGATTTTCTCAGATTTTCTCATGCTTTTCCAGATTTTTCACTTGATTTTTCAATTTTCTCTTGCTTTTAAACTGATTTTTCTGATTTTTTTGGTTGATTTTTGGATCTAAAGATGGAAAGTTGACCGTTGGACCAGGGTTGACTTTCTAAAAATAGAAAAAGCAAAATCCAAAAAATAGGGAACCCGCATTTGGTCCAAAATGCCAAAAAATGAAAAAGCGAAAAGCAAAAAAAAGCAGATTCTGAAATAGGAAGTATTTAATTGGCCGAATGAATAGGCGATCTTCGCTTCGGGCCTTTCCTATAATTTCCGTGATGTTTAGGTTCTAATTGCCACGGATTATTGATTTGGCTCGGATGACCTCGCAGATCGACTTGAAAACCTCAAATGATGACCCCATTGTAAAAAGACAAGTGATAAAACAAATTGCAAATAATTTGAGGCAAAAATAAAACAAGGGGTCCCCATTTGCAATGGGGCGACAGAATGGTCATGTCAGTAGCTGTGAGGCTTACTTTGTGACTCATGTGTATGCTTTGTAACATATGTTCATGAGAATACTTTGTGTATTACATGTAATCGCATGTATGCTTCATACTCATGTGTATACTTGATGACCTTGGGATGGTGGACGAGTCCACGATGTAGTATGGGATGCACCGAATTCCCCTTCCCAATTGTCTGACGGTAAACTTCATTCGATTGTAGTTTTATTTGAGTGTATACTCCACGATTGTATTTCTATTCGAGTGTATACTCCATGATTTGTATTATTTGAGTGTATACTCCATGATTTGTATTGTATTCGAGTGTAAACTCTATGATTTGTATTTGTATTCGAGTGTATACTCCATGATTTGTATTATTTGAGTGTATACTCTATGATTTGTATTTGTATTCGAGTGTATACTCCATGATTTGTATTATTTGAGTGTATACTCCGTGATTTGTATTGTATTCGAGTGTATACTCTATGATTTATTCGAGTGTATACTCTATGACTTGTATTTGTATTCGAGTGTATACTCTATGATTTGTACTTGTATTCAAGTGTATACGTTATGACTTGTATTTGTATCCAAGTGTATACGCTATAACTTTGTATTTGTATACTCTATGACTTGGTGAATTATGTATTCAAGTGTATTCATGTATACAACTTGTATTCCAATGTATTCCAGTGTATACATTGTGGCTTATGTGTATTCAAGTGTATTTAAGTGTATACGTGTATTCTTGCGACTTGTGTATTTAAGTGTATGCTTTACATGTATCTATATAAATGCTTTGTGACTTCATGTACTCGTGCATATACTTCATGTATTATTCACACATATACTTCTTGCTTTAACCATCTTATGGTGTTTTTGTTTCATATATATGGACATGCTTAGCATCTTACTCGTTCACTTCATGACTGATGTACTCTAATACATGGCTATTCCATTCTTAAATGTATACTTTGTGTTTGCGTAATTCATGCCTTATATGTGTTTGTTTGTATTTGTTGAGTGTATCTACGAGCATTCTTATACCTATGTTCTATATGTAGGATCATTTTGTGCTTTAAGTATATTCAAATGGGTGCTTCATATTGTGTATTTTCCATTTATTGAATGCATGATATGCGTAGAAGTAAATTTGAGTGTACTTGAATGCTCTACATATTCATGTCTAAAGTAATGACTAAATGCTTCTCACTCCATCTATGTAATTCTTATATGTACACTTCATGACTCCATGAAGTTATGTACTACTGCTTACAACAGATGTCTTGCAAATACTCCATGCGTACACTCCATGTATATGTTTCATGGGTTTATGATATGCTTCACTTCTTCTATATATTTAGATGTTTGCTTATGTCTTAAATGTTCTCAACATATTTACTCCATGAATACTCTTCTCATGTATGTCGGTGTTTGATTCATGTCTCATGTGTATTCGAATGCAATTCAAGACCTACGTGTATAGATGTTTGTAGCACTTGCCTTTGTATTCAAGTGTATGATCCATGCCTTGAGTGATTGCATCATGTCTTATGTGTACATTATTAAGTATATTATATGACTATGATTCATACCCTAAGTGTATTCAAGTGTGGCTCATGACTTATGTATTCAAGTGTGACTTATGTATTCAAATGCATTCAAGTGTATACCACAAGATCTATGTGTATTCAAATATATCCAAGTGCCTACTATGATTTTTGTGTATACTTTGTGGCTTACATTATGATTTATGTATGATCATGTGTATACTCTGCGACTAGTATTCATGTGTCTTACTAGTATTCATGTGTATGTCTGGTGACTTGCGTGCATACACACCTTGCGACTTATGTGTGTTTATGGGTATACTTTGTAACCCACATGGTTTCGGCATATACTACGTGTCTTTATGTGTATGCTTCATTAAGTATTTCCTTGTGTTAGCTTCATTCCTGATGTGTCTTCAAACAAGGTTCCTCCAAGGTGTCTTATGTTTAAAAGCTTAGCTAAATTTTGCTGTCAAACTGCTCTTGTGTTGAGGAGTTGTAACTATTGAAGTGAAAGGATGTTTGGAATTGTGATTGCTTGAGGACAAGCAATCTTGGGCGGGGAGGACTCTCATGTCCCCGAAATCAAAACACTAAGATAACGAGAGGCATATTTAAAAAATATTAACCATTTGAATCAAGAGTAATTGTAATTGGTTAAAAGGATGATGAGGTCTGTCCCGGACACGCCAGATTTATGCGGACACGCGAGTCGCGCCTCCGGGCATTTCCACCCTAGCCGCCCAAGGCCGGACTCGCCGGGACGAGGATGCGCCTGTGGTCCAGAGAGTCCCGGACCGGGCGCCGGGCCGACGGTAATAAAGGTTAAAGGCTAAAACAAAACAAAGTTTTTAAATATTTTTTTTTAACTTATATTTTCTATTTCGCCCTAAAAGCAACCTCATTTCATTCATTTGGAAAAATAGGAGGAGAAGAGAGAGTTGTGAAGAAAAATAGGAGGAGAAGAGAGGGCAACCAACAAGTTGTTGAAGACAAATCCAGGTTCATATATCATTTGGGGAGCTTCATACTAGCAAGGAGGTGCATTGAGAGCTCATTACCAGTGATTGGGAGGAGTTCACATTGCATTCCAAGCCAAATCTAAGAGGTAAGTTCGATTTTAATTGATTTTTTTTTTTTTTTTTAACAAATATTTCATTGTAATTTGTAAAATCACTATTCTTTTGAGTTTGCATATTTTTTTTACAAACCCTACTTGCAACTTAAATAATTTTAGAAACCCTATTTTGTGCAGCCACATTCATTTGCAAATCATACCATATTATTATTTTCACAATGTCTCATACCCCAGTCAGAAAAGACCCTGCTTGGAAACATGCTAAAATCTTTCCCGGAATGAAAAAAGGAGACGCCAAATGTTTCTATTGCAAAACAATATATCATGGAGGCATAAATCGATTAAAATATCATCTTGCACGCATACCCGCCCATGATGCAGTGGGTTGCCCTATAGCACCTCTTGAGGTTGTTCGTGAAGTACAGGTGCAATTAGAAACTTTTGAAATGCAAAAAGAATTGAAAAAGAAACAGAAGCAGGAGTTGTTGAGTGTTGGAGTTGGACAGGGACTTGGTGTTGTTGGAGATGCTTCTTCCATGCCTCCATACCGTCCTAGTGCTAGTGCTTGTGGTAGTGCTTCTGTTTCTGCATCAGCAATGCCTATGCGTACTCCTAGTGCTGGTGGCGTTGCTACTACTAGTGGTAGTGGCAGTGTTAGCATTGGCCCTAGAGTTCATAAATCTAGGACTCAGATTTGTACCATGCACTACTCCCAGTTCCCAACCGTCGCTTGAGAGCATGGGTTGGAACAAGGATGCACATGATGTAGCAAAAAAGACAATTGCAGACTTTTGGTACTACTGTACCATTCCCTTCCATGTAGCTAGGTAATTCTTTTCATTTAATTGTTTTAAAATTTATATTTAAATTTTAGAATCTAGATGTATCTCATTATCGAATTCAAAATAAAGTTAAACACTTAAAAACTTTTTTCATTTCATACTTATGTAACTTATTAATTTATTTATAACATGTTATAGGTCACCTTTCTGGCAAAACATGGTTGATGCCATAACTATATGTGGGGCGGGGTTCAAAGCCCCTAGTGAAGATGAATTAAAGGGCCCACTTTTGACTCAAAAGGTGTCAGATGTGAAAGCACAATTAGAGGAGCAGCGCAAGCAGTGGAGGATGATTGGTTGCACCATCATGACTGATGGTTGGACTAATAGGAGAAATAGGATGCTGCTTAATTTCCTAGTTTCCTCCGGAGGTAATTGTACTTCCTTCAATGCATTGGAATTTGAATTTTATTTAGTGAATCACATAATTTAATATGGCTGATTTATGTTTTTTAATTTATTGAATAATTGGTTTTGTTTTTTTTTTCTGGTGACACCGTCTTCATTAAGTCCATTGATGCTTCTGGCCAATTCAAAAATGCCACATACCTATGTGAGGCCATAGAGGACGTGATAGCTGATGTGGGGGAAGAAAATGTAGTGCAAGTGGTGACAGACAATGCAGCAAATTATGTTGCTGCTGGTAAATTATTGATGGTGAGGCACCCTACTATTTTTTGGACTCCATGTGCCGCCCATTGCATTGACCTCATGTTGGAGGATCTTGGGAAGCTCCCATGGATCAAAACATGTGTGGAAGCAGCAAAAAACATATGCAAATTTGTATACAACCACACATGGGTGCTTAACCTTATGAGGCAATACACGAGGTTGAGGGAGTTGTCTCGTCCTGGCATCACCAGGTTTGCAACAAATTTTAGCACGATGCAATCCTTGATTCGGTCAAGGGCAGCTTTGAGGCGCATGTTTACTAGTGAGGAGTGGTCTTCCTCATCCTTTTCTACAAGCACTGCAGGGATTGTTGTGGCTGATTGCATTTTTGATGAGCAAGGGTTTTGGACACCAATGGACGAGATTGTGAAGGTAAAATTTAATTATTTATTATGTTTTAATTTTTAATCATATCTTACTTTTATTTGTTTATTTTCGTTCACACTTATTTGTGAAACATGTTTGCACTTTGCAGTTTATTGAGCCCTTGCTAGTGCTCCTACGAGTTGTAGATGGGGAGAAGTCTACTATGGGGCTGGGTATATAAGAGGGCATGATAGGGCCAAAAGGGCCATTAGATCGCCTATGGTGGAGTTGAGGAGAAGTATCGGCCCCATTTGGGATAATAACATAGGAGATGGAAAACCAACTCATAGGGCTCATCCATGCAGCCGCATGTTTCCCGAATCCGGCTTTCCACCCGCTGATCTCCGTAAGTACAGAGAAATTTTAGTGGGTCAGATTTGACGATAGAGCCATCACATTATTGTGGTGGTGAGATAGATGCCTCACTAAGGCACATGAGACTTCTTTTGCATGTCAAATGTGCAAAGATACAGGGGACAACATTAACGCCGGTGTAAAAATATATTTACAAGTATAACTTTCATCTTTTTATATTATAATTTATTATTAAATGTTGAACTTGAATCCTGAAACTATCAATGAGATTGATTTTTGTTTCTTTTTCTCATCCTTTATAGTCGGTGGAATATGTTTGTCTCCGATACAATCGATCCTACAAAATATTGCCATTCGTATATTGAGCCAGCCATGCAGTTCATCTGGTTGTGAGCACAATTGGAGTATGTTTGAGCACATACACTCCAAGAAGCACAATAGATTGACAATGGAGAGGATGAATGACTTGGTATATGTTCATTACAACCTTCGGCTCAAATACAGGAAGCTTTTTGACCACGACAAAACCCCAATCAGTCTAGAGGAGGTTGATCCACAGTTTGAGTGGATCACTGAGGCTACAAATGCAGTCTTTAGTGACGAGGACCTTGATTGGGTGGACCAGGCAGAGAGAGAGGCCAAGGTTGTAGCTACACGAGGAGTGAGGCTAGGAGCACAAGGGTTATTAGATGTTGGTTTGGCCAAACACAGGCAGAGACTATGGCTGCAACTGCAACATCATCTAGGACCCTTAGACGCCTTTGTAGGAAGGATGTTGGCTCCACTATGCCATAGAGTCACAGACTTATAGCTATTGTTTTGATATTTCATATTTGTATGGAACATTTGATGTCATGGATTTCATATTCCATGAGTTTTGTATACATTTGACTAATTTTATATATCTAAGTATATAATTTCCTTCAGCAACGCAACTACAATTTGTGTACTTTATACTTATGTAATCATTGTATACTTGTGCATGTGATCAAATTTGATTTTATTTGTGTTGTATTCAATAAAAGGTGCTTGAAACAAGTTTTAAATCTTTAAAAATCTCTAAATTTCTAGGGTTTTTTCAACTTTTTTCATTTTGCCGCGTCTACCACGTCCGAGTCCCGAGTCGATCACCGAGTCGCCCTCGCCGAGTCGAGGCCGCGTCCGAGTCTAGCTACTATGATTATAACTATAAGTATTAGAATATAGATGGAATGAAAACCATACTTTGCAGTTTCCACCAATTTAAAGTGACACGTCTTGAAAGTAACTAAGGAACAAAAGATAAAATCACTGAACCAGAATCACACGCCAATGTCTTATTTATGATGGATTAAGGTTTGCTATAAGTTCAACTCGTGATTGAAAATTTACTTACCTCTAATCAAGACAGTGGACCTAAAGATTACTCCCTTTGGCACTAGTGTAGCTAATACACATATAAAAAAATCAGTGAAAACACCTACAGACAATGACAAGTTCTTATAATCTGGGCGTCAATTCCCACTAAGGCATATCATAGTTGTTCACATTTGCATTGAACAACCGGCAACAGTGCAGAACGATACCAACCCTTAAGATATGTATCATAATTATTTAGAAAGAAGTTGTGTGCTGAAGCATTCAATGGTTTCTCATATATTTTTGGCCAACTTGGAAGAATTCGACAATACACAAGAACCTCATCGCAGAAATCGCATATCATCCGATTGTTTCCAGCGCGTGAAGACAAACCTCTATAATTTGTAAAGTCGATGATATCCGGTTTGGAATCAGTTATTCAAAGATATCTTAGCACTATTGGTGTATTTAATTACGGGACTGAGGGATTCTTATATGTGCGGGATCATTAATAAAAGATTGTCGCTAAAGAAGGCAAAGGCAGTCAAGCCCAATCGAAACTATCAGTTAGATAGTGAAGAGTATGATAAAGTATGTTATGTCCAAAAGACATGACCATTGGCAAGGGAAGGATTCATTGGAAGGTCATGATCTTTACCCCACCCTCCATCGCAATAATAAGAAGAAGATACAAGGAGGAGGTTGGAACACACTTTATGAGAGTAGCCGATGACAGTAGCAAACTAAGAGGTCATCGCTGGGGAATTGATTTGGAGAATTAAAGATATATCATATACAGTAGATACAGTGCTCTTTTAGAGTCTTGATCTGAAGGAATGGGGAATAAAAATAAATCAGAAGTCTGTAATATATTTCTAAGTACACCAGCAGACATGACATGGGAAAAAGGAATTAAAAGCTGAGAAATACAGCATACTGGAATTATAGAAAGGAAAATAAATAACATCTGATCACCGTGGCTGGAAGGGAGGCTTCTGCAGATCGGATAAGATTCAGATAAGTGTTTTATAAGTTCATATAATAAGTTTGATAAATATATTAAGGATACAAGTAAGTAATTATGCATTTAAATAAGCACTTATGAACGAAGGATTTAAATATGATGAATTAATATTATAAGTATATATATAAGAAACTATTATAAATTGACAAATAGAAAAAATGATGTATATACATTTATATAAGATATATATAGATATTATTTACGATTGTCTAATACGGTTATACACGTATATATATGCATTATTCTTAATTATGCAATAATGATGCCTGTAGCAATTATTGAGCCTTATTATTATAGGTAATAATGACTCTTTAATATAATCATCGCGTGGAGAGAAGATACAAAGAACACGTCTCTGAAGTGATCAAATACAGAGCGATAGTCTAAGGTAAGTACCCTCAACCGACTAGATAACATTGAGGGTTATATAATCGAATTTGAATTATTATGGATAGTGGGTTACAGTATAATGACTAACCCATATCTTGTTAGGTTAAATATCAATGAATGTTTACAAACACTCTAATCTGTGATGAAATGTGAATTCAATTAAATATACTATGATAAGTGAATGCATAAGAGAGATTAAATGACATGTTTGCAATCAATAGATATATATGTCAATATATTAAGTTTCATCTATACGATGTAAGTGAATGACAATTCCACATCTAGAGATAAATGGATATTATTTATCAATGACCCGATAATGATGCTTATAGCAATTATTGCACCTCATAAGCTATTATGATTCTTACTCCAAGAATAGATTCCAGTCAAATCCCTTTCGCTAATACCCACTGAGGATAGGAAGTTTGTGGAGGGAAAGGCGGGTAATTCGGTCACGTGATGGATGGATCCCAAGACGGGTAGGAAACCTTGAGGGAGTCCACTTGGAGACCGTTCACGCACCCTTGGCACAGTAATTCTACCATCCTCCATTGAGGTTAGGAAAGAGGAAAGGACAAAGATCTATTCAGCACAAGAGTAATAAGTTATATCAAAATATGATGTGTTTCATGCACTAGATAATAATGCATCTGCCTTATTCTCAAAATGTACAGTCTGAAATTATCTAATTTATTCTTGATCAAGGAACTATGTGTATTTGTTGGTAATGCATGATGTGTGCAAGTCCTCAAGGCAAGTTACATGTACAAGATTAATTGTTTGGTAAATTCAAAATCCTTGATCCTAACTTGTGCATATTCTGTTTCTAGGACAGGTTAGCCTGAGTTTAATAAGGGGACATTACACCATATTGGGAAAATAACTAAGAATTGGAGGATCCGAACCGAAGACCCCCAAACGAAGGGAGTGCAAGAACAATCCCTAGGATACCCGAAGTGCTGAGGACGTTGAGGGTGGAGGAGTGGAGGACTTGTACGTGGTCATGAGTGTAGGACAGGCACCAGAACATAGTAAGTGAAACAATCCAAATAGGTCCAATGCACGGGGAGAACATTGAGGAAGCAAGATGGTGACTCTGCCAACCAGTCCGAGTGTGGAAAGGAAAAAACTGCCAAAATTCATGGGGAACGGGTTAGAGGATTTGGTGAGACATTGCAAAACTTGTGAGACCATATGGATAGTGAGTGGCCAAGAAGACAAAGATTATTGGCTGAGAGTGTTCCCAGCAACGCTACGAGGCATAGCAATAGATTGGTTCACCGAACTAGCAACAGAAGACAGCCTCATGGGATGCATTGAGAAAAGCATTCAAGGCAGAGTTCAAATTATTACGGGACAACAATGAGATTGTCACCGAGATCTATAATACCAAACAAGGGAAGCACG
Organism: Sequoia sempervirens; assembly: GCA_007258455.2. Classification (NCBI taxonomy): domain Eukaryota; kingdom Viridiplantae; phylum Streptophyta; class Pinopsida; order Cupressales; family Cupressaceae; genus Sequoia; species Sequoia sempervirens. The sequence continues at coordinate 23,399 of VDFB02032138.1, forward strand.
AGAATGTGTGATCTTACAATCATAGGCTCAAAGAATTGTTGGTAAAGTTAGAGAACCAACCAAAAAACGAACTAAAGAAGTGGAGGTTCATCTAAGGACTAATTCCCTCGCCACGCAAGAAAATGAAGGTAGTACCTCTATCATCATACACCGAGACTTACAATTGGGCAATGGACATCGAGAGTGAAAACAAAACATCATCTCGAACAAAACGAAAGACAGATGATGAGAATACAGATGATAGTAGTGACGAAGAATCTAAAACCGTTTAGGCCCTCTGACGAGATATGATGCGCATGATGAAAGAACTAAAGGACGACAAAGAAAACTCAAAAGAAACCAAAGAACTATGGTGCATCGACTGTAAAATAGGTCATACTAAAACTAATTGTCCGAAAAATTCATTCTACGACATCTATAAGGTATTGGGACATTCTATCAAAGAATGCCCATACAATTTAAAAACAAGAAGCACACAAGTGCTCTTCACCTAGGGGGAATAGTCAACCAATCCGACCACACCTCCTAAACCAAAAAATAATAACAATAGTGCATCTCCTGGCAAGTACCACAAAAAAAGAGGAAATAATGACTAATACAATAATAGTGGGTCAAGAAGCCGAATCCAGTACGATTCTAAAGGAAGACCCATGACCCAATGTCGAAAGTGCAATGAATGGGGTCATTTTTCCAAAGAATGCTAGAACACTCAAGGCAAAGGAGGAATGTAATGTAAGTGGTGTGGATTAGATGATAACAAAGACACCGACTACCTGAAACAAAAAGGTATCAACATGTTGGAAGTGGAGGACGAGGAAGTTTTGGCAATTATTGAAGCACAAACAAAGAAGGCAATTTATCCAAACCCTCATATGGAGAAGGAAAGACTTCAAGAGGCCAAAGCGAAAGTCGAACAGGCAATGACCAAGGAAAGGAGAACCTCCAATGAAGCAACAAGTACATCATTGCGGTCGGAGTCAGAAAAGAATATTGTACAGCAAATGTTACATACAACCGTACCTGTCAAGGTGACAGATCTTCTACAGACAATTCTGCAATTGAGAGTGGCAATTACAAACATAGGTGGTGACAATCAAATTCAACAGGAAGGGCCAAGCAAGGACATGGCAGTAGAATTGTCAACAAAAGGTAAACAAGGGGTTCACCCGATGTTGCTCATGGTGAACATCGGGAGGAAGCGAAATCATGGGAAAGAAACTCACAAACACCATCATCAATGGAGGATCAGGAGTGAGCGTACTACCAGAGGAGACCTAGAAGTGTCTAAGGAAACCAACTCTCTGGCCACCAACATTTCACTTCGTAGGTGCCGATCAACACGATATCAAACCATTAGTTAAATTGATGGTGCAAAAGGTGACAATCGGCACGCAAAAATTTATGTTGATTTGTGTTGTCATCCCACTACAGAGGAAGGCGTACGATGCACTACTTAGGAGGTTGTAATGTCCCTAATAGGAGTTATACCAAATCTATTCTAAATTATCAATTTCCCAAGCAATGGGCCCTAGAGGATACCTTGAAGTAATTTAGTCCCTTGGGGTTGCTCAATTATGGGTCACATGAAAGAGGATGTTGATAGGATATCTCGGTCTCTCCCTCCTCATGTGGTGCATGCCATGCATACGAGGGGGATCTCCTAGGCCTCATGTGGCCCATGCCATTCATATGAAATGACCTAGTGAGACTCCTAATCCCCTTGTCATCATCCTTGTCCCATTTCCCATGATTGATCCTCCCTGCTTGTTACACCATCGTAGGAAAGTGGGATTACAATGGTTACTCCGATGATCAATTCTAGACCCAAAGGCAGTACCCTTTGATCCCAAAGGAAAGTACCCCTTGGCCCTTTGTGGGCTCATCTTGTCCCCCCCTAGGTGGCGTATCTAGGAGAGTCCCCTTTGCCGCATTCCCTTTGTAATCCTTCTTTCCCTCCATGGTGGAACATGCACATAATGATATAAGTAATTGATTGGATACAGATATATACATCAACAGTGCATTTATAAATTCCTGAACATGTTATTAATGGAGACAAATAATAAGGTGAATAAACTATTAATTGATCTTCTATCCTATTGGTACTCTTGAATATTATCAATAATTCTAACTTGTAATATCTTAAATGTTACCAGATAATGCCTGCTATCTGCACTTGATTGATTTCTGTTTCGATGTACTGTCCTCCTTTCTTCGATGCCTTTTTGTTTTGGAACCATCTCCTCTTTATAAATTGATTTATCAATATTCATACATAGTTGGAAAACTCCCAACAAAAAACTCGCCAAGGGAAAAATTGGAGAGTTTTTTAAAACTCACCAAAAAAAAACTCGGAAAAACTCGGGAACTTAAAAAATTGCTTAATAAACATCAAAAAAGACATTTTCAGCTTTAAGTTCTAGCGAGTTTTTGAAAACTCAAAGAAAACTCGCGAGTTTTTCAAAAAAAAACTCGTCCAAGAAAAACTCATGAGTTAAACTCAAAACTCGCTTTTTAAAACCATGAAGTTTTCTACAGTCCGCAACCATACGCATTCGCTGGCCAAGGATATACTCTTTGGCATCCATCGCACCCTTTGGGAAGGACGTGTCAGATTGCTGCTATGGTAACGCATTTGTTTGTTTCCATAATAATTGTTTTATGACTATTATTTATCACAGTCCTGGTCGGGTGTTAATTATGTTTGTTTCCTAATCACTGTATTATGTGGCTTGGGAATATGTTTTGGTTTGACCTTTGCTTGCTAAGGGTCTCTTTATTCATATGGTATTTGCCTTTTTTAATGAGTATGCAGATTTTGTTGTTTCTGAAAAAGTAACGAATAAAAGGTAACCCCTGAATGCACGTGTTTAAGTCATTTCATGTTTACCTAGCCCACTCAAAACATTGTTATTGGAACCATAACAAAAATCACAAATTTATTTAAAACATTTACACATACGTACCCAATGGTTATGGGATTCTCATTTACAGTTTGCATGCCTCTTATTAGTAATTGTAATGTTTATTTATTTATTTATCCATTTGATTGAGGCATAAATATTATTAGTTTCATTGTGAATATTATTATTATAATAATTACAATTAGCAATATCAGTTTATTCTATTTTGCATTATAATAATTGTATTATAATTATAATATTATCTACGATAATTACAATTATAATAATATTTAAATTGCCATTATTTATATTTATGTTTTTGATATTTATTTTATTTGGTTATTTGTATTTCAATACTTCACATTTTAATATTAAAATATAATAGCATTAAATTGCTAATATGTATTTTGTTATTTTTTCTCATTTATTTGTATTTCGATGTGTTATAATTTTGGGGACATGACACTCAAATCAATTGGTGAAGTACGGCCCACACAAGTTTACAGAGGACGGAGGAGACGACCATCATTGCACATCATACGGAATTCATCTAGAAAAGATTTCAATAGCATCGTACCAGTACAAAGGTACCAGCAGTTGGACGTACGGCAATACAGAGGCATACAACATAACAAGGGTAATCACATCATACGACATTCGTGGGGGATTAGAGTACGACAACTAAGGACTCAAAGCAATGTATGAACTACATCTTCCATGCACCTCGTACGGTGGCAGCATTGGCAAGCCGTACAAATCAGACCCATTCACACCATACAGAGGGTTGAAGGCACGGATACTATATGACAACTTCGCACATTGGAGAGAGGTCGTACGACAACTAGCAAAGAACATCATGTCATACGAAGGAGAGGAGTTCGTATGAGGGAGAGGAAACTGAACGACTAGCAAAAGTGAATAGACCATACGAAGGAGAGGTTAGACCATATAGGGGAAAGTTGGAATAGCACGGCAAAAATCATACACACAGGGCATTGTCTGAATCAGCAGACTCCATACCGTACATATCAGAAAAATTCATGTCGTATGGCTGGAAGTGCAGCAGCGAAGGTGAGTACCATACATAGTACGGTTGAGAAGGTAGAAAACTCTGTACGTCCTAGCACGCACCCAGTGAGTAGCTTGGTACGGGGAATAGGACGATGGTCAATACAACAGGCAGAGAAGAAAAGTAAGGTCGTACACCGTACAGTTGAAACCATCAGGAGATGGCACTATCAAATAGAGTATTGGCAAACTCACAACTGTACAAGGGTCAATAGTTGTTGTAACCGTTCTTGAGAGAGAGATTATCTATTTAACCCGTGTCAGGAAGTGATGGAGGTACATTGCCATAGAGTGATTGCAGACATGGCTATCAATAGTAGCAAAGGGAAGTGGCCAACACCTTTTAGACCCCACATTGCATCGGGGAAAATGGCGAAGGGGAAGGATGATGACACCATCACTTGGGAGAGTCTCAACAGCAGTGAGTGTCACTCATGGTGGCTAGGAGCACAGGATGATCACATTCTGAAAGTAGCACTTAGCGAGCGTAGGTTTACAAAGCCACTCAACTGCCATTTTTCAATTTGAGGGATTTTGAGCCTTACTTGTGCCAAATGATAGTACAATACAACTAACACTCTCACAAGTCAATGATTGACTATAGAGGATACCTAGTGACCATATCCTTTGCACCTATAGAATTCACCAAGGTATTTGGAATACCTTTGAGAGGAATAATAGTGGCCAAACCAATGGGGAAGATGTCTCGACAGCAAGAGTCACTCCTGGAGAGAATATGCCGTTCAGACCTCACCCAATAGAAGGATAGTATCTAGAGCACGGGTAACAGAGGTCTGAGGAAAGATTTCCTCGCAACTCCTGAGTGGAAATGCGTCCTTGACTTGATCAAGTGCGGACTCACAGGAGCTAGCAGAGCATCAAATATTGTAGTGTGGATGATTACCCTCATGGTTGGATTGACTATGGGGAGGGTGTATAATTGGGTGAGTATACTCTCTGAGAGGATACGAGAACTCTTGTGTCTAAAGTACAAGGAGTTCTACATGACATAGCATGCAATTGGACTCCTATTGGACACCATTTACACACAGGTACCCTCTAATAAGTGGGGAAGATTCCAACTCATAGGCCAACTGGACGCATCCTAGCCAACTGTGTTCTAGTGGGCCAACTTGGGGGTGCAAACAGCGGGGGAAGAGACACCTCAGCCAACAGCACCACCGCCGAAGAAGAGAAAACACAAAGATACTTTGCCTACTTCACCGAGAGGAGATGACTATGAGGCCATAGAGTTATCTTCCTCCACAGAGATGAGTATGAAGGAGGTCTCACTTGCAAGAGAGGCATACTCTCAGGAGGAAATTGAGGCTATCCTCGTGCAACCATCACAATACAGCCAGCCATACCCGTGCAACCATCTATCATAGTACAACCAGCCATCCCTGTGTTGCCAGTACCTGTCGTTACATTACTAGTTGTAGCTCCATCTCCTACACTACCAGTAGCACCAACACCAACAACACCAACAATACCGACACCGCCACCAGCAATGCCACCTTTGAAATATTCTCCATTAATTTTTTCCCAAAATTAATATTCAAATCAACAACCAAACACTGATTAGCGTTAGCTCCAAAATGTAAACCAGCAAAGAAGATAACTCTAACCAAGAATGTTCACCAAGATCCCAATGTGGGCGAGGTGATAGCATATGGTCAGAGGATCATTAGGCATAAATAGAGCTGAAAGTACAATTCATCTGCTGGTGCAGGCATCCACAAGCGGTGGGAATACTCCACTTATTCAGTGGGTGAGTTTACAACAATTATTAGGCGGCAAGCCAACCTTTAAATCCAATCTTCCACTTATTAACGTGGGGGGAATACTATCCACAACGTCATGTTCCCGAAAATTGACACGAAGATAGGCAAAGGCATACTTATAAATATTATCGATTTGATACTATTGTAATTATAATTGTCAAAAGACAACATTATAATTATAATGCAATGCATATCGTAATACCCAAATATGCACTATAACCATTTTGATAATATGGAATATAATTTCTATGATAAGATACTAAAGATAGCTTAGAATATCATTGGACATAAATATAAATATTAACATTTAAATATAGATAAAATAATATTATAATTGTTTATAATATAATAAATATTAAAATATATATATGAGTGTGTAAAGCTTCCGGATATTAAATAATGTTGTAAATATTATAAATATTGTGAGATATGATAATGTGTTAATAAATACTCTTGGAGATGGGTGATCTTCTACTGAAATAATGCTAAATAAATATCATTACCAAATCGTGAGCTTAATTAACATGAAGAGGTCTCGATTATTTATTTAAGGGTGCTACCTAATCATGTCTAATGGCAACGGTTTGGCTTTTATCGGGATTCATATAAAACTTCCATTGGCGATAGTTTCTGAGGGGAGATTCTTTTTAATCCAACGGAGAGACATTAAGAGGAATTGTGGGTTCTACAAAATATTCATTGTTTAAGTTAACTGCTTTTCAAATGGGGGACAAGGTCTGAAACGTGGGTCCCAGCAACAGCCTAAAAT
>VDFB02032139.1:0-72495 GCA_007258455.2 Sequoia sempervirens
TCATAACATTCAGAAAAGCAAAAGAGAAAGAGGAAAAGCCCTTGATACCATCACAAGGCACCCAACAAACTTTCAACTCAAACAAAGCGAGCAATCAAATAAAGCAAACAAACTTGCCAAACAGCATCCTTGTTCAATTTTTCTATCTCTCACTTGGCTTCTCACACCAGATGTGTCTAGGGATTAAGGAAAATTGGATTGAGTTGGTTTTGGACGACATACAAAAAAAATGCCCCTCTTGGGCACATTGGAGAAGAGAACATGCAATAGTGGACAAGGGAAGAGTCTTGCATAAGAGAAAACATCTTTTGGACAAAGCGCGTTGAACTTATTGATGCCAAACTCGCAATAATAGCACTCCAACAAGCCACAAGACAATGCATAAACATACCAACAGTTCAACATCCAACCACACAAATCAACACAATAATCCTCCATCTGGCCCTCCTTGGAGAAGACACACCTAGTGGTGAGATTCATATCAATGTTAACATTGTACCAAAATCTTCAGGTTAAAAAATAGGGTAGTCAATTCAACTTTCCATCACTTGATTGGCTTTCGCAACGAGAGCAGGAGTAAGATTTGCAATATTCTAAGTCTGCATCATCACTTTTGGTGAGAGATAGATTTAGACCATCACAGTTTCCATTGTTAAAAAGAGAAAACCATAATTACAAAAAAAGACAAGAAAAATGGCATTCTCTTCTCTCCAATTTCCTTTAAGATCAACTTTGCTTCCTTCCCGAAAAAATTTCTTGGCAATATTATACACTAAACCATTGAAAACTAAATGAAATAAACACATGATTTTCAGTCTTCAATAAAGTGCAAAAGATCTATGCAGTAACACAATTGTCTACAAGGACAAAACAAGATTATGAATCTGTTCAATCATACCTACTAGCAATGTCCCACAGTCGAATATCTGCAATGAAATCAGCAAAATAGAAGATCTCAATCAGTCCCTCTTTGATTATAGACTCCAAATAGCACAAATGTCAGAAAACAACAATTCAAACAATAAAATATAAGTCCCAAGATAATCTCCCAAGGTTTTTGAGACTTTAGTTAAGTTGTATATAAGATATTAACTTATTAGGAAAGACTTGAACTAACAATTGACAGTAAAGATGATTTTCTAACCACTGCAACAAGGATGTATTTTATTTCAAGAAAAGGTGGATATCAAAATCCATAATCTTAACTAAAAGTAAAATCTATCAACTTATTAAGAAATACGTGGAAATTGGATCACTTCAGCTTTTACTGCTAAAGCATGTTACAAGGTTATCAAAGTTGTATCATAAAGAAAATATTTATAGGATTTAGTAATTTAACTTAACATGAAAACAAACGAATAAAATAGGTGACTGATAATTCATATTTATGAGTGAGAGTTGTGATGGATGACTATCTAAATTGCTCTGAAACTTAAAAATGCTTCAGTTATTAAAATCATTCTCACTGCAGAAATCTAGCACAATAAAAGCATGTTCCCCTCAGAAAGGGAAGAGGGAAAATTCAAGCTCATCCTCAAGAAGAGAGAAGCTTGGTATAACCAGAACAAAAAAATTCAGGGTTTTCTCCTTCATTAATTTCTTCTAAACAAATCTTGTTCTGGGTCCAATTCCTTTTAGTTCTCATACATGTATGTATGTATGCATACATGTAGGTATGCATACATGTCTTCTGTATAGAACTGAGAGACAGATATTGTAGTCAGTGTACAATGTCTATTATTATATTTCAATAAAATTGGTTATCTTAGTATGTATTAATTGGTTGTCAGCTTCTAGTAGTTATAAGCGCCGGTTGCTTGACGGTTGTGTTCTTCTTGGCAACCGTCGGGTCTTTTAAATAGATTGCATATCGTCAAAGAAAGTAGTATGATCTAGTCGGATCAACTCTGATCCTTAGCTGACCATCTCTTGTCTTCTTCTGTAATAATTTCATGTGTAAATAAAGATATATTTCATTCTTGTATCTGGTATGCATTGTCATCTCTATTATTAATTCACGTATTTATTTTATCAAATAGAGCAGTAAACAGATATCTTCATCCAAAAGTTAATAATTATCAGTAGAAATTAGTCTATACATGCTTATAGAAAGATGTTAGATTGCAAATAGACTTTGGAGCTTTCTCTGATTTTTATAGGCATCCATTCATGATAAAATCCTTAATTTCTTTCTGGAAATAGAAATAAGAAAAGAATGAAATTATATTAATGGCATTCAAAAAGTGAAATCAAAAAAATAAGTACTGGGGTAAAAAGACACTTTAATAGAAAAAGTAACTAAACAAAATTTGTAACTAAGGTGAACAAAGCAAGGACTCATAAATCTAAAGTGGTTAAACCCTGAGCCATAAGACACGATACAAGCATAAATATCCCTAAGAAGGAAGGAACCCTCAAATAAATATCACATTGATGAAGAAGATAAGGTAGGAAGCTGTGAAAGGAGTCAAATGCTGTCACGTATCTAAGTACAACTTGTCCCAAAAGAATCAATAATTCATCTAACACAGTTAAAGGGCCCAAGCAAGCTCTGAATGCCTTTAGGGAAATGTACAGAGCTGAGGGCACTTAATCTGACAATCCCAAGAGGAAAACAACTACTACCTCTAGAATCTCTCCTACATCTAAGGCCAAACAATCTCTAATAGAAGAAAAAATTAAAAAACTGTTAATGTGTGTTTGTCTTCGTGACCTGGGCTGCAAACAATGATAAGGTTCTCAAAACACCCAAACAGAGTAGACCTGCTCTACCTAGAATGAGGTTGAGAGTGTTAGGTTGCTCTAGCAGCAATGTGGAAAAAGGAACACCTTCTCACTTACTTGTCCCCCTCTAGGCATGAATCGTTTGCAATCAAGGTAGAATTCACACCACCAATACTTGTAGTGGAATGAAAGATGGTAGTAATTATTCTGACAGCTCTAGGGCTCACCTGTATCAATTTGCATTTAAGAATAACACCATTGCTAAGAAAATAGGAAGGCATCTATGATCAAGGTCTTAAAAGAACATGGATAAAGAACCCTGTGTCCTTGTATGGATAGTGGCATCTCACTTGAATCTAATAGCACATTCAACTTGTTGACACATCAAAAACTAGAAAAAAATTCATTGATCCATCACATACCCGTTGATTATTTCTGAATTGTTCATGCCTTTAGTTGAGTATTATTACTTGATACCAAAACCTAATTCATATTGGCTTGTGGAGGATGATATTGCATATTTTTTCTCCTGTATATTAATTTATCTATAAAGCATTGCATTCTCATTAAAATTTTAGTGAGTCATTAACTCTATTTGGTTTATATCTCCTTGAAAAAAGCATCACAAGTAAGATCGCAACTTTAAATATCAATATTGATAGACACAAAAGAAAAAGAAAATAAGATGATTTTTCATCTAGCTAACTTTAAACCTTGTCTTTCATAGGTCAAGTGATGTGCCCTTATCTTATAGCATGTATTGGGATGTGCAATAATAACCTATGGCTAATATAATCCTTAAATGAGTCAATTATCAGCTCCTAACTATAATTATGGTATGCTAAGTCAGCCTCATTGGGATTTGGATACTAATATTACCTAATGATACCTACATAGGAGGTAATGAATAGTAGTTAATCATCATATTGTGAATTATGTTCTTATTGAAGACTTTTGGAGGTTTCAACTCTTGAAGTGGCTTGTTATTATTATCAAGTACTTCATATTATTCTTATTATATTTTTCTCTCGTGTAATTAATTCCATTACAGGTGTTATCAAAGAATGATATTGGCAACAAGAAAGTAGGAAACAAGGCAATTTTTTGAGATATAGGAGGTCAGGTTGTGAAGTATATATCTCTCAATTTTGCAATTTCTTTTTTAATTTTCAGGGTTTGATCAAGGATGTGTTGAAGCAGCTACATTCCAGATTTGGGTCATTTAAAGCATTTTTGGAGGAGTTAACATGGAATCAATGTTTTCACCAAATTCACTTTTACGGCTGCAAAACAGCAAACTTCTTGGAGATTTTTTCAGGCTAGTGAGATCTAGACCCGAGTTACAATAAAAATTTTAACTTATTTTGATTGTTTTGAGTAAGTTATTGTGAAAATTATTTTGGCCGCATTGTAGCAAGGGCCTCAACAAGAGGCAAGGGAAAGAACCCAGTCACTCCTAGAAAGACTCCAGATAAAGATGATCCATTGTTAGAGGAGATAGATCCCATACCCATTGAAGCTGCTATAAAGGAAGTAACCACCAAGAATAAGGAGGAAATAATTTCGAAGGTAGTAGAGTGAATGAAAGGAAAGATTGAAGTGTTCCTTGAGAAGCATCAAAGGATCATCAAAATTAAGGACAATGTTGGTTTTAAGGAGAGGGGCATGCTATGCCGTTATTCTATAGCATGTATTGGCATGTACTATGGAAACCTATGGCTCATATCATAGCAGCAAAAATCGTTTGGGGAAAAAGTCAGCAAACCAAAAAGTATTAAGATTTTTTGGAAAAATCAGGAAAAAATTGGATTAAAAAATGTAAAAAATTGTTAAAAAAAAGAAAAGACAAAACTACTTTTTTTTGAAATTGAAGGGCATTTCCATAGCATAGAGATATAGAGAACAAATAAAATAGAGTTTATCCCATGAATTGTAGAAAATAGGATTTTGTTGTTTATATTCATATCACTAATTACATTGCATTGCACAAAGCATACTTCGTAGTGCATAAATAATAACTAGATGGTTACAATTGATAAAATTTTAATTACAATATAGTTTGTACAGAGTCAACCTATTAACTAAGTACAAAGTTCCAAAAAATCAAATGTAGCAAATGACTCTTGCTACTACAAATAGAGCTATGCCAGAGGGATGCATGTCCTGATGATGAAGCTCCTAGTTCAGAGCCTCTCCTAAGTCGTTCAACCTCATGACTATCCAAGTTGGCCTCTACGATCTCAAAATCCACATGCTCAAGAAAGTCATTAAAAAGATAGTTTTTCTTTGTTGAGCAAACATCATAAATTACAAAACGAGAATCAAGTGGGTTCATATTTGTGATTTAACAATACTTGCAATTTCTATAATGATGCCAAAGAGAACTATATGAAGAATGTAAAATAGAAATTATATGACAAAGGAAGCAATTGCAAAGTTCAACTTATTAGGTTTTGAATCAAATAGCTCAAGATAGAGTAATAGAAAATGCTTTTGAAACAAAATCTTAAATTTCAAAAGGCCGTAAATGATATTGAAATGTTCTCATTGATAACTATTTTAGCAGATTTGTAAAAGAGTAACGGAAGTGTTAAATATTTTTCCATTAGATAATAAAGACCTGCTACAACAAAAGAAATAAAGACCTGCTACGACAAAAGAAATAAAGACCTGCTACAACAAAAGAAGAGAGCAACTATTTGAGCCATAATTTTAGCTATTATTATTCAAGTAAATTTTCCTTGATTTTGCGTATAAGCGGATGATGGAGTTAAAATCAATGGACTTTGAGTTGAGAACTTGAGAGATTATAGGTACAAGTTTCAATGGAAAATCAAAGCACGAGAAACATTCCCTTTCAATGGGATAGTTGCTGCTGAAATCTATCTTGATCGTTAAAGAGAAAATATATGAGGCCTACTTCAAGAGGGATTAAGATAAGCCCACAAGACTAGGGCATGACTTCTCTCAAGGCATGTATTAGTTTGCTTGATACCTATTTAGCATGCATGGAATGCTACACTATATGTCTAAAGCATTCATGTACTACTATTGTACTCCTTGCAAGCCTTCTGAAATTCCATGTATATGATGATCCTAAATGGAATATAGTTCCCGAACAAGTGCAGGGCATGCATTTAAGTAGCGATTTTCACCAATTTAAAAAGCTTTAAGCCTGCAAAATATATAAGAACTTTAAATATAACCAAAACAATCTTTCAATTTGATATAAAATACTACTATAGTTGATTTTTTTAGCAGTGCAAGCTGATTTTTATCTTTCTAATAGGAACCATTCTGCTTCCGGTTCCACAATGTCCATATACTATTATGCATATACTTATGCTTCCCACTTGATTATGCAATTGTCACTACCCTACTCACTTGTCATTAAAACTTGATGGCCATAGTCAAATTGAAGCTCCAAATTATCACAGTTTGTTAGCATCTGAAAAAGAAACTTGTCCCAACCTAACCTTGATAATCTAAACAACCACCTTGGTATTATTGTTGACAATTGAAATGTTAAAATTCTTTTGAATAGTCTGGATCACAAAAATTCAAAGAAAACAAACCTCTTTAGGTTGATATCAAGCCAATAAAGTTTCGTTGCAGTTTAGTTTGACTTACTATATTTACTTTCGGCAAGTACTCTTATAACGTTCGGATATGTTTAAAAAAAAAGATAGAAGCCTTACTTAGTATTTATGATATTGTCTACTATTTCCCACTAAATTGTGTTTGTGGATTTATATACATGGAAAGCATTACTACAAGCCTAAGGCAAATGACAGTAGTGTGGAATATAGAAAAAAAAAAGCACATCTCTTAACCATTCCATGTTAATGTCCTAAACATCAAATGAAGAAGCATACCAAATAACATGTCTCTATTTTAATGTCCTTAACATCTATTAGAAATATAGTTATACATCCATTCAAGGTTGCCTACCTATGATTTGCTTCTACAACCTTATGAAATCTAGCGAATCTTTGATGGCAAACGACATCCCAACAGCCAACACAGTTTTGTGCTAAAAATCAACAAAAAAACTTGATTAAATAGCGATTTCACACAGTTAGGGTTTTGTGATGGGTTGGTTGGGCAAATTTTTTCACAATTTAAACCCTTAAGAATTGTTGAAAATCATGGCTGATTAAATCATGATTTTTTGAGGAAAAAATCGTTTCAACCAAAGATCTTTTAAAAATTGGGATTTTTGTGATTTTTTGAGAATTTATGCTTCTATGGCTCATATTAGACGGTGGTGAGTAGTAGTTATGCATCATATTATCAATTATGTTCTTATTGAAGAGTTTTGGAGGTTTGCCCCCTCAAAGTGGCTTATTATTATCAAGGACTATCAAGTATTCGGCGTTCGCATGTTATTCCTGGTATATTCATCTCGTGTGCAAGTAATTTTATTACATCAAGTCTAGAAAAATCTTGGGCTTTCAGATGAGTTAAGGTTTGTTACCGAAAAACAATACATGTGCCATGATTGCAAGGAGATCCAGGTAACAGCAATGCAGCTTCAATTACACACTCAGAAATTTGAATATACGAAACAGAAAACTGAAAGGAAACAAGGTTATCAATACCTCCATCCATAGAGCCTGTAAAGATGTTTTTCAAGTGATGTGGATCCTTTGCCATGGAGGAAATGGCATCAATGTGTCCGCTCATTGCTGCCAAGAATGGTTTTGCAAATATCTGACTCACCAAATAAACCAAAATTGGAAAACTAGTAATTCTATAAAATATCTAAACCTTGTCCATATTTTATACAAGCAATGTCCAATGAGATTATGATGCATTTAGTTTTAGAAATTCAGTTGCAAAATACAATTCTACCTTATCCAATTTTGTTGCATTGAGAGCCCTGATATATTCTTGAGCTCTTGCCTGAGCATGTAGAGCAGGATCATAATTTCTGAAAACTCTCTGTTGATACATAACCAAACAGTACAAAGATATAAGAAATACACATATCAAGATATTGAGTTCAAGGGAAAATCCATTGAATGCATAGAGTGTGGAACAAAACAAAATCTGTAACTATTCCAGTTTCAAAAGAGGCAGTTTTCTCATAAAAAATCAAAAAATTCAAAAACTGTATGTGAAGATATATTTCTCTTGATTGTACACTTCCCCAACTTACAAGTTAGGAAAGTATTAGCTGAAGTCATATGTATACATATGCTAAGGAACTACTAGCTTAAGTCATATGTAGAATTCAAACTTTACAGACCATATGGAGATTTGAGTTCATTGAAACAGTAGCTATTACACGTAACCAAATATCATCTGCAAGCTAGCAAAAATCAAGAAGCATATTAATGTGATGTCTACCTGAAGGTCCTGACTCCGTTCTCGGGTAAATTCATCTGCTGAACGTGATATCACCTTCACCTTCATCTTTCAGACCTCCAATAAACCCCTGTTAACATGGATAACAGCCACCATCAAGTTTCAAAAAAAAAAACTAATTTAGGTTTTTGGATGAAACTCAAACTTGTAAAAAGATTGGCAAAATAAACAGTGCAATTGTGGCATCAAATGAATATTAAAAGGTTGTGGTGTTACCTATAATAGAACAAGAGCTTAAAGTCCCCTTAACCAAAATTTACTCCCAATTGTCCTAAAACCCTGGTAATTGCTCCCGATTTCTAAATTGTAATGGTAGTTAAAATGAAATAAAACCCCTGCCATGAAATGCCTTGTGCAAGTTACTATAGCAATCATGTATGCATAATGCATAACTAATCAGTGCAGTTTCTCAGCAATCAAAATTGTTTATTTTTCTTTACGGTATATGCTACTACTAGCAATCACACTCTAGTTTGCAATGGGTACACCGATAGCCTCACGTAGTTGAGTGTAATTTTCTTTTGGTGTAAAGAAGTTTAATAGGCTTTAGCAATAGTCATTTTGAAATGAGTTTTATTGTTTACACAGATTAGTAATATGATCAGAGTAAAGACAGAAAAATGCACACGCCTGAAGATGAAGATATAAGGATGTTTAAAGCAGTGCCAATGGTTAAAATCTGTGATACCCAATTATCATATAAAAATATCTAGCTGTGTTGTGTTGCTATATTCTCTTGTTCGAACATCCCTAGGGATCAATAATAGTTTAGGGACTTTTATTGTATTCGTTTTTGGCAGGATAAGAACTTTTGAGTAGAGTAACAAATTTATGGTTTTTTCATGAACTATAATAACAATGTCCTCTGAAGGTTTACCTATGATTATTTCAATAGCAATTAATATTCTTATTAATTAATGATAAGTACAGCAGGGCCGGGTTATGATGTGCTATTTATTGTGTCATACTTGTCCAACAAATAAAAGTCATGGATTTGTTAAAAACTGATGCATGAATTTACCAAAAGGTCTAAGACAACAACAATATCAAGCATAATCAAACAAAATACAAAGAAAATAAGTAGATATCCACAAAGAGTTCATGGGATAGAATCTATAACACATCTTTATCCAAGTCAAAACTTTGCCCACTCATTACATCTAATATAATGCCCCCTCCTTAAAGTTAAAACCAAATGCCCATTGTAGCATTCCCATAAATCTTGGGAATTTGGCATGGGCTTCAATTTTAACTAAATCAGGATCCACAATAAATAATATTAGTGGGTGCTGTTAGTGTTTTATAGCTTCGGGAGCTATTTTCTCTTTGGCTAAGGCAGGTCGGCCTTCATGTATTAAATGATATTTTTAAATTCTTTATTCTCTAGAGGAGCCGACCTAGTGAAGAGGTCGCCCCTCCTTGTATATAAGGGAGGTGAGCTATGTCATTTAATCAATAAAAAACATTCATTCCAATTCGTATCTTATCTGCAGTCATTCGCTTCTTATCAGCAGATATTCGCCTATTATCAGCAGCAGATATTGTTCGCCTATTATCAGCAGCAGATATTGTTCGCCTTTATCAGCAGTAAGAGAGTTCAGGCTGTCTTAATAGCAGTTCCATTATAAGGAGAAGTGTCCCCGTTATTTGTGTCAGACTCAGCCTTGTGTAAGGCCTGATTGTAAACAGTATTCTACACTTATTTTATCTGATATATAAGAGATATATTCTGCTGGGTTTTTTTCCCTCAAGAAGGAGGGTTTTCCCAAGGTATCTGCTGTGTTCATTGTTCTTATGTGTTGCATTTTCTGATTGCTTTCATTTCTGATCCTAAATCTAACATGGTATCAAAGCGGGTCTAAGAAAAGATCTAATCAGATTTGTGTAAGCAGTCAAGTCAACTTTTCATCTAGGGCAGATCTTGAAGGCAAAGTATTGCAGATCTAAGGTTGAAATTTATTCAGACTTAAGGACAGATCCTTCAAGGTGAATTTGTGCGGAAAAAGAAAATGGTGAACGGTGTCAAGGTAGAAGATAGGCTTGATGGAGCCTCAAACTTCAACTCTTGAAAACCCAGGTTACTCATTGCATTAGAGGAGAATGATCTTCTTGATTTTGTGGGAAGTGATATGCACGAGCCTTCCGATGATATTGACAAAATCTAGTGGAAGAGAAATAGCACGAAGGCTAGAAAGATCATGATAGACTCTGTGATGAATCGCCTAGTACCAATCATCTCCAAGTTGAAGACAATTAAAGAAATGTGTGATACTCTAAAAGGATTATATGAGATCAACAATACCAACAGAGCCCTTGCTTTAAGACAACAGCTTCACCATGTAAAAATGGATAAAGAAGATTCAGTCATCTCATTCTTTATGAAGGTTGCTGATTTGAGAGATCAGTTGAGCACTATTGGGGACATAATTGCAGACAGAGATCTTGTTATGTTGGCACTAAATGGTCTTCCTCAATCTTGGGAACCCTTTATTCAAAGCATCAGTGGAAGATCTAAGTTGCCCAAGTTTGATTGTCTTCGAGCTGATTGTATTCAAGAAGAGTCCAGGTTAGCAGCAAGAGGAATTGGGCGAAACTATGATGATGTAGAAAATCAAGTTCTTGCTACACATACTTCTAGAGATAGAGGCAAAGAAGAAAGAGGAATAGAGACAGAGAATCAAATATTGCCCTAGACCTGAAGAAGAAGAAGGATCTCTCTCACATTCAATGTTTCAGGTGTGGCAAGTATGGTCACTTTGCTCGAGATTGCAAATTAAGGTCTACATAACATGTCTCTACTGCGGAAATTAACATAGGGACATCTCAGAAGGAGCCAAGTTCAAAAGTCAATTCAGAAGGTTTCTTATTCTAAAGTCAATCAGTTTCTTCGAAGAGGAGGAAATAACATTCAGAGGGAGTCTGACAAACCAATAGAAGCAACTTGGAGCTTCAGAGGGAGTCACATCATCATGAAGATTTGTTGTAATGTATATTTCTCTGAAAAGGAGAAATATGAGGTGAAAGCCCTTGTAGTGTATATTTCTCTGAGTCGGATAAATATGAGGTGAAAGCCCTTGTAGTGTATATTTCTCTGAGATAGAGAAATATGAGGTGTGAGCCCTTGTTCATCTCTGAGACTAAGATGTGTTTCTTTCCACACATGGGAGTAGCCATTGTGGACCTCATGTTGAGAGACTCCATGATGACATCACGTTGAGAGACTTCGTGATGAACGCTTGTACATCTTTGAGACTGAGATGTGGGTGCAGCCATTACGAGCATCATGTTGAAAGACTCCATGACGACGATATCTGGAAAATACCTCCCTAGCTAAGAGGGAGTGTTAGTGTTTTATAGCTTCGGGAGCTATTTTCTCTTTGGCTAAGGCAGGTCGGCCTTCATGTATTAAATAATATTTTTAAATTCTTTACTCTCTAAAGGAGCCAACCTAGTGAAGAGGTCGCCCCTCCATAAGGAAGGTGAGCTATGTCATTTAATCAATAAAAAACATTCATTCCAATTTGTATCTTATCTGCAGTCATTCGCTTCTTATCAGCAGATGTTCACCTATTATCAGCAGTAGATATTTGCCTATTATCAGCAGCAGATATTGTTCGCCTTTATCAGCAGCAAGAGAGTTCAGGCTGTCTTAACAGCAGTTCTATTATAAGGAGAAGTGTCTCCATTATTTGTGTTAGACTCAGCCTTGTGTAAGGCCTGATTGTAAACAGTATTCTACACTTATATTATCTGATATATAAGAGATATATTCTGCTGGGTTTTTCTCCCTCGAGAAGGAGGGTTTTCCCAGGGTATCTGCTGTGTTCATTGTTCTTATGTGTTGCATTTTCTATTGCTTTCATTTCTGATCCTAAATCTAACAGGTGCTGAGCGGCTAGATGTGAATAAATCCCTGTAAAATTAGTATGCCAGCCTAATATATAATTAGAGTTTACTTAGCACTGGCAGTTGATGATAGAATGGTGTGCTGATTACCTTCTGAGATTTCCTTAATTAAGTCGGCTCCTCAACACAAGAAAAAATGCATTTTCCAGCAGGATTAATATAAAATAAAATTATAATTATAATTTATTTTCAACCAAGGGATATTTGAAGAGGTGCGTCTATTGAGGGAAAATTCAAAATTCTATTTAAAGGAGGAAGGCCATGCAAGGATAAGGGATGATGATTGTGAAGACATTTTTATATCTGAATATTACTCCTTGTGGAGCCTGGGCTGTCATTCAAACAACCTGAGGACGAAAACCCTCTAAGTCAGAAATTAGAGGACGAAAACTCCCTAATATACATTGTAGAGTTAGTGGACGAAAACCCCTGATCCAGGGAGATTTGGAAGACATTTCAAAGGCATTTCAGTAAGAATAGTAAGAAAAATTATCAGCAGATACAAAGGATAACTGCAATTTCTGGGTTAATATCATATTTATAATTAATTGTGCAAACTATTATTGTGCACCAAGATTTATTATCTTTAAGAAAAATTAAAAAAATTAAGCAGGATATTACATCTAATTTAACATCCTTGAATTGTAACTTTAGTTTCCTGCAAACAGATAGTGCTAGATAATACCATCTTTGTCTCTATTTCTGTAATTACTCACTGCTTGAAATTTCCTTTGATGAGAAAGTGCAGGTAAAATTATCAAATCTGCAGCTGATATGTACACTTATATATTGCAAGACCATACTTTAAATCTTGGTCATACAAGTTTTCACCACCTTTTCTGACAGTGATCATACACGTTTTCCATTGTTTGGTGGTGGGAGCTAGCAACAGTAAGATGTAGAATGATGCATGTGATTCAACAAGGATATCATAACTGAGTGTCAAATGGAATGTTAGAGGAACACAATTTTCAAGAAAATGATTAAATTTTTTAGACACTGATTTATGACCAGTTGCCATAGAGGACTAAGGAAGCACATCCTAAGTTTGATAGAGAACCCTTATGTTGGTGTCATTACCCTCATGTGCATGGGGGGCATGGGAAGAACATTCTTGATGCAACATGCATATAGCAAGAATAATGAGAGGTATGAGAATTCTGCTTAGATTTTTGTTTCCAAGTGTTTCTGTTAAATATTTACAATGCAACCTTGGATTGCAAATAGAATTAGAAATAGACAGGGGTATCAGTGAAGTTATTCATGGTGAATTAGATGGAAAACATTGTTTGACAGTTCTGAATGACGTGTGGACCAGAAGTATGGAGAATAGCTTGGTAAATAACTTTATTTCAAGAATTGGGCTTCCTGAGTGCCAGAATGGCAAGTGCGAAATTCTAATCAACACAAAAAGTAGGATTTCAAACTCTAGGCTAGAAAGAAAATGGGGGTTAAAATTGAAATAATGGCTGATTTCAAAGGACCCCATCATGCAGGCTCTAAAGCCCAGTTATGAGTCCTTGCCTCAACATCTAAAAATCTGTTTCACTTGCTTTTGTTTCTTTCCCAATGGCTGTCTTATTCACTGTGAGTATCTCATACATTTGTGGATAGCAGAGGGAGTTACTCCTTGAGACAAATACAAGCTGGATATTGGGTTGAATTACCTAATTCAGCTTGCAGATATATGTTTAGTTTATGTAACAGGACAGTCTTTGGACTCTTCAGCCTTTTGCTCTGTCCATGATTTATCGATGGGTGTGGCTATTTATATTTCTATGGAAATTAGATGTGAATTTGCTCCTCCCTCTATCCTTAGAAGCTGCCGCAGGATATTGTTGGCTCAGCAAAGTAAGGATACTAATGCTATTTCACAGGGCAGAGCAGTCTTCGTAGTCTGTTATTTCTCCACACTCTTTCACTGTCTAGAAATTTTAAAATTCAAAATATTTCAGAGCAATTGTTTGATCATCTGAGAGTGCTGCAGGCAAAAACTTCTGGTGGACCTTCATGTTGTAGGGACCCTGAGAACTTTGTTATCATATGCATATTGGAGTTTCATTTCTATTAATAGTTTTAACATATGAAGATGGTCTGATCTCTACTATTCACTCTATGTGAAAATAGCTCTGGCAACCATTGCATTTACAGCATTAGCTGGCATCCATTCAATACTAAATAATCCTGTCACAGTTCGAAATATATTTACGTGAAGAAACAAATAGGTATCTAACAGTAGGTATTACAATAATATCATATATGAGAGCAGCCACAGCTAAAACCACAGAACCAATGCCATTTATGTAACAAGAAGATTGTTTTCGAAGGAAATAAAACACAACAAAAATGATCCGTCCGCATTGAGATTCCAAAAACAAAATAAATCACTGAAACCATGGCAAGTGACTTACCTCAAGATTCTGCACAAATTGTGTTGTGCTGTTAACGATGCCGATAAGAAAAAATTAGTAGAGTTTGCAGGAAAAAATATTACGAAACCCTACCAAAGCAGAAATATTTTTAAATGAGACGAACCAAATTCACTCTCCCTACAGCTGCTGCTTCAATCCAGTCACAGTAAGCGTAAAGTAATGCAAAAATATCAGGGTTTTAGAACTACTAAGATTTTTGCAGCCTTTTAAACGAAAAATTGGTTGCGAGTTAAAATTTGTTTTCAGGCGTGGGGCGAGGAACGTTTCGTCTGCCTGAAAGTTGTTTTTCCCGGCATGAGACAACTTTTCCGATAAAAGCTTCAACAAAATATAGCCCCAGAAATTAGTAATAAGCCCTAATAGGTTTATTAGTAATAAGCCTAAAATTAGTAATAAGCCTAAAACATGTATAAAACAAGTGTTATTAGTAATAAGCCTGAAAACATGACATCCAGTAATAATCTATAAAAATAAGTTTTCACTTGTTTTAATAATCTATAAAAATAGGTTTTCAATTATTTTTAAATAGGAAAATACGAAGGCACATAACGGAGTAGAAGATGGGTTTTATTAGCCGTTAGGGCTATATTTTGTTGAAGCTTTTATCGGAAAAGTTGTCTCATGCCGGGAAAAACAACTTTCAGGCAGACGAAACGTTCCTCGCCCCACGCCTGAAAACAAATTTTAACTCGCAACCAATTTTTCGTTTAAAAGGCTGCAAAAATCTTAGTAGTTCTAAAACCCTGATATTTTTGCATTACTTTACGCTTACTGTGACTGGATTGAAGCAGCAGCTGTAGGGAGAGTGAATTTGGTTCGTCTCATTTAAAAATATTTCTGCTTTGGTAGGGTTTTGTAATATTTTTTCCTGCAAACTCTACTAATTTTTTCTTATCGGCATCGTTAACCGCACAACACAATTTGTGCAGAATCTTGAGGTAAGTCACTTGCCATGGTTTCAGTGATTTATTTTGTTTTTGGAATCTGAATGCGGACATATCATTTTTGTTGTGTTTTATTTCATTTGAAAACAATCTTCTTGTTACATAAATGGCATTGGTTCTGTGGTTTTAGCTGTGGATGCTTTCATATATGATATTATTGTAATACCTACTGTTAGATACCTATTTGTTTCTTCACGTAAATATATTTCGAACTGTGATAGAATTATTTAGTATTGAATGGATGCCAGCTAATGCTGTAAATGCAATGGTTGCTAGAGCTATTTTCACATAGAGTGAATAGTAGAGATCAGACCATCTTCATATGTTAAAACTATTAATAGAAATGAAACTCCAATATGCATATGATAACAAAGTTCTTAGGGTCCCTACAACATGAAGGTCCACCAAAAGTTTTTGTTTGCAGCACTCTCAGATGATCAAACAATTGCTCTGAAATATTTTTGAATTTTAAAATTTTCTAGACAGTGAAAGAGTGTGGAGAAATGGCCGGTATTGGCATGGTGTGATGGTTTATAGGTGGCATTGTTGTTCTTGCCACCAAGGTTCAAACCCCGTTGGGGTGGTATTGTTGAATGGTTGTATCCGGTTCATAGCTCCGGTCAAAAGCGTTTACCCCTTGAATTAAAAAAAAAAGAGTGTGGAGAAATAACAGACTACGAAGACTACTATGCCCTGTGAAATAGCATTAGTATCCTTACTTTGCTGAGCCAACAATATCCTGCGACAGCTTCTAAGGATAGAGGGAGGAGCAAATTCACATCTAATTTCCATAGAAATATAAATAGCCACACCCATCGATAAATCATGGACAGAGCAAAAGGCTGAAGAGTCCAAAGACTGTCCTGTTACATAAACTAAACATATATCTGCAAGCTGAATTAGGTAATTCAACCCAATATCCAGCTTGTATTTGTCTCAAGGAGTAACTCCCTCTGCTATCCACAAATGTATGAGATACTCACAGTGAATAAGACAGCCATTGGGAAAGAAACAAAAGCAAGTGAAACAGATTTTTAGATGTTGAGGCAAGGACTCATAACTGGGCTTTAGAGCCTGCATGATGGGGTCCTTTGAAATCAGCCATTATTTCAATTTTAACCCCCATTTTCTTTCTAGCCTAGAGTTTGAAATCCTACTTTTTGTGTTGATTAGAATTTCGCACTTGCCATTCTGGCACTCAGGAAGCCCAATTCTTGAAATAAAGTTATTTACCAAGCTATTCTCCATACTTCTGGTCCACACGTCATTCAGAACTGTCAAACAATGTTTTCCATCTAATTCACCATGAATAACTTCACTGATACCCCTGTCTATTTCTAATTCTATTTGCAATCCAAGGTTGCATTGTAAATATTTAACGGAAACACTTGGAAACAAAAATCTAAGCAGAATTCTCATACCTCTCATTATTCTTGCTATATGCATGTTGCATCAAGAATGTTCTTCCCATGCCCCCCATGCACATGAGGGTAATGACACCAACATAAGGGTTCTCTATCAAACTTAGGATGTGCTTCCTTAGTCCTCTATGGCAACTGGTCATAAATCAGTGTATAAAAAATTTAATCATTTTCTTGAAAACTGTGTTCCTCTAACATTCCATTTGACACTCAGTTCTGATATCCTTGTTGAATCACATGCATCATTCTACATCTTACTGTTGCTAGCTCCCACCACCAAACAATGGAAAACGTGTATGATCACTGTCAGAAAAGGTGGTGAAAACTTGTATGACCAAGATTTAAAGTATGGTCTTGCAATATATAAGTGTACATATCAGCTGCAGATTTGATAATTTTACCTGCACTTTCTCATCAAAGGAAATTTCAAGCAGTGAGTAATTACAGAAATAGAGACAAAGATGGTATTATCTAGCACTATCTGTTTGCAGGAAACTAAAGTTACAATTCAAGGATGTTAAATTAGATGTAATATCCTGCTTAATTTTTTTAATTTTTCTTAAAGATAATAAATCTTGGTGCACAATAATAGTTTGCACAATTAATTATAAATATGATATTAACCCAGAAATTGCAGTTATCCTTTGTATCTGCTGATAATTTTTCTTACTATTCTTACTGAAATGCCTTTGAAATGTCTCCCAAATCTGCCTGGATCAGGGGTTTTCGTCCACTAACTCTACAATGTATATTAGGGAGTTTTCGTCCTCTAATTTCTGACTTAGAGGGTTTTCGTCCTCAGGTTGTTTGAATGACAGCCCAGGCTCCACAAGGAGTAATATTCAGATATAAAAATGTCTTCACAATCATCATCCCTTATCCTTGCATGGCCTTCCTCCTTTAAATAGAATTTTGAATTTTCCCTCAATAGACGCACCTCTTCAAATATCCCTTGGTTGAAAATAAATTATAATTATAATTTTATTTTATATTAATCCTGCTGGAAAATGCATTTTTTCTTGTGTTGAGGAGCCGACTTAATTAAGGAAATCTCAGAAGGTAATCAGCACACCATTCTATCATCAACTGCCAGTGCTAAGTAAACTCTAATTATATATTAGGCTGGCATACTAATTTTACAGGGATTTATTCACATCTAGCCGCTCAGCACCTGTTAGATTTAGGATCAGAAATGAAAGCAATAGAAAATGCAACACATAAGAACAATGAACACAGCAGATACCCTGGGAAAACCCTCCTTCTCGAGGGAGAAAAACCCAGCAGAATATATCTCTTATATATCAGATAATATAAGTGTAGAATACTGTTTACAATCAGGCCTTACACAAGGCTGAGTCTGACACAAATAATGGAGACACTTCTCCTTATAATAGAACTGCTGTTAAGACAGCCTGAACTCTCTTGCTGCTGATAAAGGCGAACAATATCTGCTGCTGATAATAGGCGAATATCTACTGCTGATAATAGGCGAATATCTGCTGATAAGAAGCGAATGACTGCAGATAAGATACAAATTGGAATGAATGTTTTTTATTGATTAAATGACAATACTCTCTTCAACCATGTAGCCTTCGTCACTTAGACCAATCAGATTCTCTGGCTCCACCATTAGTTCTCTGAAAAATGAAGATTTGGTCAGAAATAGTGAGGACTTGTTTTTGGAAAAACGTTGAGAACATGGTGACAAAATTATAAAAGATGACAAATGCCAAGAAGTCCATGTGGTCTCGATGTGATTAATTTGGGCTTGGTGGCAGGGCCCAAACAATTTGTGATTTATATATAGCAGACCAATTCAAACTAGAAACGGAGCAGTGACAACACACACACGTTTGGATGAAGAGAAGCAGTGCCAACTTTTGGGCCCGCTCATTAATTTAACTCTTCCATCTTTAAAATTAAGTGCACAAAGTCTCTGCAACTTGTAAAGCAAACATTCTTGGACATCGTAGTTTTCTCTAGGCTCAAAATCTCGAAATTTTGCTCTTCGTGCATTCTGAAACATCTCTCCAAAATAAACCACAATAAAGTATACTCTCTGAATAGATTACATATCCTACTGAGATTGCTTTAGTTGCATGATTGCATCTGTAGATTATTGTGATACCATTTCTTCAGTTATAAGAGTTACTTTAATTAGGGTGATACTCACGATTGGAGTAACATTAGATAAGCATGTTTGTCAGTTGGAGGTAACAAATACTCTATAAAATGATTGTTTGGAAGAGAACATCCTCATGGGGCAACCAGGAGGCTACATAGAATAAGGTGAAGATAATTGAGTATGTAGATTATGCGATTGTGGAAGCTTACTAGTTAAAATGCTTTGAAGTAATCCTCAAGATTTATAGAGTCTATCTTGGTAGTTACAAATACTGGATAAAAGATTTTTCAGCGGAGATGAATATGCAGTTTTGCAAAAGAATATGTCCATAAGATTGGAATGGTGTGGACGTTCACTGCTGTCTGAGCCAAGGCAAGGAACAGTTAGAATAGGAGCATATATAGCCAAATGCTAAGAGGAAGTACCAAAATATTCATATTATGTGCTCAACAAACAGCATTATTTTAGGTATACCGCTATATTCAGCTTAACTTACCAAATAATGCAATAGAGCAGTCAATTGAGAGGCCATTATTTAGACTTCATCTAAGTAACAATGAAACTGCAACACCGTTTATGGGTATAGCTTAGATGAAAGGAAAAGACATCAGATAGGAGAAACATACTAACCAGAGTGAACCTCCACAAGTCCAATCAAAATGCAGAGTGCGAGTAGTTGGGCAGGCTTTATTGAAAACAACTGGCCAGATGATCACCAATCTGTAAAAAATGAAAATCTTCAAAAAGTTGAAGATTTTTGATAGGGACCCCTAGCAGTGGCACCCATTAATTCATTAAGGTGATATGTGGCCATTAACGGATTTCTCTGATTGAATTAATTAAGTGGATCTCACTATTTACATCAGACAAAAGGCAGGGTCGACTTGATGGTGACACAAACATCTAAATTTTGCAGAGCTTTGATCTTAAATAAAATACAGTGACAATTGAAAAATACAGCGATTATTATATAATAGAAATATTTGTATTGAATATGTTTGTATCAGTGTCAGCAAATGTACTGCAAAGTAGAAGTTCAGTTGATTTTCAAGCACAAGAAACTTCAATTAATTATTTTCATCTAGCTGAGCAGTTGTAGGGAGATTGCTTTTGGTTCGTCTCATTTTAATTGTGTTGTGCTGTCAACGATGCTAATGAGGAAAAATACAGAGTTTGCAGGGAAAACTTACGAAGCCCTACCATAGGAAAATGAAATTAAAATGAGACAAACTAAAAACAATCTCCCTACAGCCGCTCAGCTAGAGGAAAATATACTTATTAGCTTAAGAAACTAATGAGAGCTGACAGATAAAACGCGAAAAAGAATATCAATCCCAACAACGAGCCAGACCCATGAAATAAAACACGAAAAATAAACCATGGCAGCCGGTAAGGGTTTCTCAAAAACAAAACTCGCTAAAACCAGGACGACTTACCTCAAGATTCTGCACAAATTGTGTCGCACTATCAAAAATTTGATGAGGAAAAATGGGCAGACTTTGCAAGAAGCCCTACCGTTGCTGACCAACCAAAACCAATCTCCCTACAGCTGCTGCTTCAATATATTCTGTTGTATGGCAAAGTGGATTTGAAGCTATCGGGGTTTCAGGTCCATGTGGTATTGTATTGACAGGTTATATGACAAGGATGAATAAAGCTGTGAAGAGCAGGGGCGAATAAAGTTGTGGGAAGCAAGCCGATTAAAATTTGCTTTCACGCATACAGTGATAAATCAGATATGATCGCAGATTTGATTCTATCTCACGGCAATTCAAAACTAGTAGGTAGTTTAACAGCAACCCACTAAGTGGTTACCGGCGTGAGACAGGTTTCAGGAGAAAGTTCCTACAATATATATAGCCTATCAGCTAAAAACAGATGCCCGCAATCTTACCAGAAACCCGATCTAGAAGAGCAAGAAAACCAAAATCTGCTAGATTTAAACTGCAAAGAAAAAATGGCAGAGTTTGTAGGAAAAATATTTCGAAACCAACTCCTCCGACCCACCCCGCTTAGTAAATGAAAGTGGCTCTGAAAATATTAGGGTTTTAGGGCTAGAAAAACAATATTTGACGTGTCACTAAAATCAGATTCGGAGATGGATCCAATCTTTGTTTTCAGGCGAAGAAGTAACACTAACCCACGATCGAAATACACTACCTGTCGGAACACCAAACAACTTCCAAAACTTGTTTCACAGGAGTGGTTACGGCGTGAGACCATAGAAAATAAATTATTTCTATTTTCAATACTTCGATGGCTCATGAAATTCAGATTATGAGGATCCTTGGTTTCAAAAAGGGGAAGCTCCCGTGTAGATATCTTGGCTTGCCATTGGACAAAGGGGTTAAAAGCGGAAGTCTTTATAATGATCTTTTTAGGAAAGTGAAAGATAGAATGGCTTCATGGAAATGTAGATGGCTATCTTGGGTCGAGCACCTAACAATGTTAAAATCAATCATATCGACACTACCAACATATTTGATGTCATGCTTTCCACTTTTTGTTGGGGCTTGCAAAAACATCATTAAATAGATGAAGAATTTTTTTTGGAAAGGCAATTCGGAGCAGTACAAGTTCCCGTTAGTCAAATGGAAAAAAGTGTGTGAGAAAAAAGAGGCTAATGGAAAAGGCTTAAATAACTTGTTGCTTCAAAATAAGGCGGTGGGGGCAAAGTTGGTTTGGACCATTCATTCAAAATAACAACTAAAATGGGTTAAACTCCTTGGAGAAAAGTATCTCGATGAGGGCGAGCATTTGATGCTAACTGCTAGCCACCTCCCAAAAGGCTCCAGGGTCTAGAATTTCATTTGCAGCTCTCAAGATCTTGTACTGAATTATCTTACCTGGGAAATCAGGGATGGTCAAACAACTTTGTTTTGGGAGGATTCTTGAGAAGGTTTTGGTAAATTGTCTATTTTTGAAGATTTGGCTCAAGTAAGAGTGGCAACCAAACAAGCATGGGGTGATAGGGTAAGAGATTATCTGGAGGACCAGCCTTAGCAGGGTGGTATTTATTGTAATTGGAAGAGCATCAGACCACTGGGCTTTCAGGGGCACGAAGTAGAGTTGCATGAGGAATTATTGGAGGCTCGAAAAATCTGTCTTAGGCAAGGGAATGACAAAATTAGATGGAATGCTTCCCAGAATGGTGAATACAAGGTGAAGGACGGGTATGAGGCGCTCTCGAAAGAGGGTGGCTTCGAATCCAATCTACCGATCAGCATATGTTAGGATAAATTGTGCCTACCTAAAGTTGGTTTATTCACCTAAGCAGTGGCGCAGGGCAAGGCTCTCACAACAGACAGGTTCAAAAAATTGGGCTACCTTGGGCCTCTACGGTGCCCTCTGTGTAAAATGGATGAGGAGTCAAGGGATCATCTATTTCTAAGATGCAATTTTACGTAGAGCTCTATTGGATGTGGTTATGTGCCAAGCTTTCTTGGTCCTCAGCCTTCCCGGCTAATTTATTAGAGTTCCTCAGGGGATGGCCAACGCACTATAGGAAAGCAATGTTTGGGTGTCTATGGATTATAAGCCCCTCAATTCTCATCTAGGAAATCTGGAAGGAAAGGAATCAAAGAATCTTTCAGGAAAAGGAGATGTTAGAATCGCAACTACAAAGCAAAATTGAGGCCAGTATAGTTGAAGTGGCCAATTCCAAGTCAGAGATGATCAACCCCAAAAAGATGAATTTTACAGTTTGGGACTCTAGGATTCAAAGGTGTTGGATGGGCCTGAAACCTCCCTCTTTTGTTGGGGTCGGTTGTGCAATCATGACAAAAGAGAGGAGAGTGTGTTGGTTGCCTCTGAAAGCGGTGTGGGCCAAACTAAATTTTGATGGCGCCTATAGGGGCAACCCTGGTCCCTTAGGTGTTGGTTGTATAATAAGGAATAGTGTTGGCCATACTCTAGGCAGATTGGTGACTCCCCTCCCAGTGGGAACCAACAACGCAGTTGAATTCCAAGCTCTTATTTTGGGTTTGAGTTTGTGTGTTGAGCTTGGTCTAAGGAAAGTGATTATTGAGGGTGACTCCACACTTCTGATCAATGTCGTGAGAATGAAAAAGGTCTAGAACTGGAAGTTGGCTACCAAGTTGGACATCGCATTAGCTTGGTTGGATCAAATTGAAGAAGTCGTGATTAATCACACTCTAAGAGAAGGCAATATCGAGGCAGATCTCCTCTCTAATTTGGGGGTGGATGGGATGTCATTAAAGGAAATAAGTAATTGATACTCGATAGTCATTTGTAGGTAGAAGGGTGGGCATCTCTCCACATCAAGGGGTCGAAAGACTATGGTTGTCATCAAGTGATGACATCTAGCGGCCAACTTGGACCCTGCCTGGCTGAGTCAACAACTCGATGTTCAGATGGAAATTGAAAAGACAAGAAATTGATGGTGGGCTAGTCTCCCTGCGGCCACACAAAGGAAGCTATTGTTGTTTAATGTGCCCTGGGTTGGCGGCACTGACCATCATGATATATCACCCAGAGAATTGGGCATATTATGGTCGTAAACCCAATTGGCATTTGGCGGTGGGTAGACAACAGACCTTGGGACAAATGGACAGCGGAAAATCAATCTAGCCAAGCACAATGAGTAATGTACAACATAATAAACTCATGGCAACCAACTCCTTTATACAAGTTGGTCGAGCTTCATTTTACCCACCATCTTCTAAGTTTGTCTTCGGCTTGCTCTGCAAATTAGCTATAGTGGAACATTCTAAATTCGTTGTGGAGATTTCAGCGGAAGCAATGGTTAGTGTTGGACTCGACACTCCAATTCAGCTAGATTGTAAGGTGTGGCAAATGGCCCTTAAACATATCACCAACCAGCAGTTGAAGCAGATTCTTCTAAGGATCGATCCTCATGTGGTGGTGACAGTGAAAATGGTGTTGGGGAAAGAATTCGTGCAAAACTGGGAGTCCTTCAGGGTTAACACCCATATTGCCTCTCATTTTCCTACATCTCTCCTGGATGTGAGAATGTCAAAGGTGGAGGCAAAGGCCATCATTTACAAATTGTTCAAGAATGAGATTCTAGGTGGTTTGGACGAGGTGCTCAAATCTGCATTGTTGGGGCGAGGCGCGCCGCGGGCTTGTGATTTTCCTTTGGTGAAGGTGGCAGGAGAAGTCATTCACATCTATCCCTTTATGTTGGAGATCAAAGGTTTGGCATTGTTTCGTCACCACTAGATTGTGGCCTATGGGGTCAACTTTGTGAAGAAGTTTCTTGGGCTGGTGACAATGGATGGTTTGGACTAGATGGTGGAATTCGATCAATTTGCAAAACTGAATGGCTTTTAGCCTGGTTCTATTGGATGGATATGGTGGCACACATGGTGGTTTGTCTGGTGGGTCTAAAAGTTTGTCTGTTAATTTTTTTGTTGCTTCTAGTTCTTTTTTGGGGTCCATTTGGTTGGTTGTAGATTTGGTGGGAGTCGACTGTTTATCTTGGTGGGGCCAGATTTTGCAATTTTGTGGGTCTTTCAGGGATTGGGTTGCATTTTGAAATGTTTTTCCCTGCTTTGCAAACGTACTATAATGTTTTTTTGATAGCTAATACAATACTCCTCTTACGAATCAATTTTTTTTTTTTTTTTAATTTTTCAATTTTTATATGTAAAGATATTAAAAGTATGAAGCATTGGATTGTTATGTTTTTGTGTATACAATATTATTTTTATAGGTTCAAAAATTTTGTAGATTAAAGTAATAATGATGGGAAACACATGTGTGAAGGAGCTATTTGAAATATGTTTGTATATATATTTTTATAATCAATTTGAGGAATCTTCTATAACAACTTTAATTTTGTTTGGAATAGAAAGTCAATGATACATACACATTATAAGAATGCATGAGGTTAGATCAAATACATGAAAATGTGTGTAAATAGAGATAATTGAAAGTTTGTAAAATGATCCCAACTTCACATAAGAATGAATCATTTATCAATATTTAATCACTTTGAAACATTCTATCAAAATGAAAACAAAACTAAATAAGAATTTACATGGGTATGAAAAATAAACTATGTCAATATTTTTACAGCCAATGCTTCAAATCATACTCAAAAAATAATTCAAACAATTTTCAAATTGAATTGTACAAACCTTTTTAAAATTAATATTTTCTATCACACTCAACATATTAGCACAATTTAATCCACAAATAATTCAAGCATCACTATGACGTAAAAATATTGTGGCTATTATTTATATCCCTTTGTCACAACATGTCAACAACTACATTTATTAAATGACGTGACACAAATCAAAATTTGATGAAGGATAACTTAGCATCAAATTAATTCATCATTTGAGTGGGACTTCCAACAATTTCACATAAATTCTTTAAAGACTTAACCCTTGGCCTCGTGAGCATGACCAGCTTAGGCACCATTTGGCGGACTTAACAATTCCCTTTAAAAATGGTTGTGATCTTAGAAAAATATTATATGATCCCCAAAATCCCTCTTTTGAATTTGATTCGCTTGTCCTCCGATCAATTCCCACATTTAATTGGAGTCAAGCAAAAATTTTGTTCAGGAAAAGGTTATGAAGCAAAATATAATCCCTTATAACATTGGTGTGGTTAAAACTATCTAAACGTGCTTCAAGAATTCAATAAATCTTCCAAGACATAGAGAACATATTAAATCCTCGCCCCTCACCAAGCCTTTTCAATAATCAAAAACACTATCAAGGACAAATATCATTTAAATAAACTCAAAATATGCCACCAAGGGAGCGCACGTAGGTTGTAGTTGGGATGTGTGGCATCTTGCAAAATGGTTCATGTGCCTTGACTATGCTTCCACATGTTTAAAATTGTCTGCGTACCTTGATTGGGATTCCACATTTTTGCAAACAATCTACATGACTTGTCAATGCATCCACATCTTTGCATGGAAAAAAAAAATCCCACAGTGAGGAGGATGAAAAAAAGGAAAGGGGGTTCTTGGTCATGGGAAAGCTTTTCAACAAATTCTTGGTATTTGAAAACAATTCTTAGGGATGCCACATCCCTAAATGAACTGCATAGCTTCCATGTGTGGAGTCGCATGTCTTCTAGGTATAACATGTTTAGTTCGACTCATTCCTAAAGCATCACAACCTATATTTTGATCTTGGCACTAAGTTTTGAGACTACAATATTTTGATGTATGCCCATGAGACCACCATTCACTCTTAAGTTTCTAAAGCCTTTTCTCGTCTACTACAACATCCAAGAGAGACACTATTACCATTGTATAGGCTTTAATGTTTTGGCATTGTTTATCTATGAGATGGTCTAATTTAGACTATTTTCAGTTGCAGACTGTGGAGTGGTTGAAGCCACTGAAGTCCTGAGTTGTAACTAATAAACAGATACATGATCAATTAGACAATTCATTTTAGTAGAACAAACATAATTATGTAAATCCCATCATCAATTTCTACTCAAGTTCAAATGTCAAAGGAGAGTGATGGCATGACATAGCTTTGGGAAATTAGGTATTGCCCTTGTTGCTTTATGCTTTAGTTTCTTTTGATTTTTTGGCATCATTATGTTTATTTTTATAATGATGGCAATTTGCTAAAATGCACTAAGCACTCCCTTTGTTTTTTTTTTTCATTTTTATACTTCTCTTTCTTGGCCTCTTTTATCTATACAAAGCATACTGAGATTCAAGTTTTGCCATAATAGTGTCCCACTTTTGGGACATCCTGGTTTTTGCCTAAAATCACTTATTTTTTAGAAAAAATAATTATTTAAACTATAGATGTCTAAATTTGGACACTTAATTTATCCAAATTTATCCCCTTTAATTAACATCCTTAAGTTCTTCTAATCCCTAAGGTATCTAGTTAAATAATTAAATACCTTCCTCTTTCATCAAATGAATTAAATAAATATCACATTTATTTAATTCCTCCTCATGTCACATCCTCCATCTTTTTTTACCTAATCTTAATCCTTCTTCTAATCCCATCATTAGGATGTGCACATGCCTAATCCTTGATTAGGATGTGTCACATCCTCCAACTTTTGCAAGTTGGCCTCTAATCTCTCTTAGCCACCTAACCATCCTCTAATCCCTCACTAACTAGCCTAATCAACCTCTCAAGGAATTTTTAATTCCTTTTATCCTTCCAAGGAATATTAAATTCCTTTTCTCTTCCCCATGTCCTTTATGACATGTGTCCTTATTCAACCCTATTAAATGCTTTTCTTTTTGACAAGGCATCTCCCTTCCCCATGTGAATTTTTAATTCATCTTTTAATCCCCAATGCATTTAAAGGAATTTTAAATTCCTTCTCTCATCCCCATGAGATATTTGAGGAATTTTTAATTCCCCACTTGTCCTCTCACCCACATGGGGACAAGGACCTCCTTTATGAGGAGATCTTGTCCAATCCCAAGGTACTTTGTACCCCTCCATGTGATGTCCTTCTCCTTCCACCTCATGTCCACTTCACCTTTTAGGGCTATCTCACATGCCACATGTCAAGATGTGAGGGCTTGTGAGTTCTCAACTCACCTTAGCCCTACATCTTGATATTTGGTGGCTCAATCTCAACCATCCATTTCCCCTAGGAATTTCCCAAAAATCCTATAAATACCCCCTCTTTTCTCTCATTTTGGGGAGATCATTTGTGCTAGCCAAACTCTTGCAGTTTTGTTTCTCAACCAACACTTAGCCATTTTCTTGTTTTTATCCACTTGCATCCATCTTCACATCCTCATTTTGCTTGCATCTACTTGCCATCCAAGGAGCATACACATCAAAGATCGAAGGGCCAACCAAAGGATCGACTCAACGCAAGGTATAAAGTTCCATTTCGTTGCTTTTGCTTTGTGTTGTCTCCAACTTAGGCTAATCTTGAGGTGTAGGTTGTTTTAGTTGTTTATTTGCACTCTTTCACTTGTTGCTTGCTTTCTAACACTCACATTCGACCTATCACATAAACCTTGAGAGATTTCATCTAAAGGGTTTTAATTGAAGAGGGTTAGATAAGATCCCCTTAGATCAAACCCCCTTGGATAAAACCCCTCTAGTATTAAATCATACTCATAATGGAGTCTCCTTGACACCTATCAAAATGCTAACAAAAAAACACTAAGTTTTTTGTAGCCCTCGAAATGATATTACCAACAAGTATAGTTTAAATATGTATTCATTTTATCATGTATTTTATTTTCAATTTTACTGAACATAAGCTTTTCACTGAACATCAAGTTCTTCATTCTACAAAGGTGGAAAAATAGTAAACCATTGTAAAAAAATTTCAAAAAATACCTTTGCCCTAGGTATTGATATCCTTGTTTCACCAAAAAAAAAAGGATTTTGATATATACACAAGTTATGTTTGGCGACATACACCTATGTCCAAATTATAGTTATAGTGACTTCAAAAATTAATTAAAAAATATGAAACAAAAAATTATGAAAAAATATCCTTTCCCTAGATATTGATGTTAAGAATCTATATTTAAAAAATTAGAATTTTATCCTTTCTAGAAAAAAAAATTATGTTTGACAACATAAACGTTACTTTTTGAAAATGTTGATTATTGTTTAAAAGTAGTTATTAAAGGAGATGCTGAAAGATTCATGATTTATTTCAAAAAAAATTAAAATTTATATTTAGAATCTTCACACAAATTTCCACAAATCACTAGTTCACATCATCTTCAAATTCTTAACGGTTTAGCTGCTATAGGTCTTAGAAGGTGAAGATTTGGTTAAAAATGTTGATATAAATGTCCATCTTGGCCAAAAAGTGGGACATAGTATTCTGATTTCACCCATTCATTTCAAGCAACCCTATTGTCAAAGAGAGGAAGTGTGTACATGTTATCTTGTGTCCAAACATAATGCATATCTAGCAATAGGTTTCTATTCAAGCAAGATTTTTTTGTGATAGTGTTGAAGCTTATATCCTATTTTGTGTGGTGACACCTAGGGTTTGATCCATGCCTATCTCAAACTTATTTCATGCACACTCTTTGAGAATGGGACTTGTGACCTCATTGTTCATTAAGTCAAAGTAAGGAATTTGCATTCAAGTTTTTAATATTGTTGTGATTTACAAATTTAGAGGAGGATGGAATTGGATTTGATTCTATGAGAGTTGTCTTCTAGTCCATGTAAAAGAGTTGAGCTTTATGCAATGAGCTCTCCTTTGAGATAGTTATTTTATTATTACAACTAATATAGCACTTAGTTAATTGATTTACAATATGTTTGACTAACACCTAAAGAATGTGAGATCTCATGCATGGAAATAATACCTTCGAAGAGGTTTTTGGCCCCATGGTTCAAATTTTGTTGCTAAAACATATCTAATTTTATGTTGAGAGCAATTTTGTAATATGTCGGGAGCCCCACAAAATAACCAAATCAAATAATCAAAATTTGACCCTGCAAAAATGTCTTTTTTGGTCTTATAGGAATGAGTTTAACATGGTGTAGATATCAGACAAAGGTATGGAGACCATCCTTCCCCGTCAATTGGTAGATAGTTTGATTTCCTCAATTTTAGGTTGGTTTTTTTTAGAACCACGCAATATTTTTTGTGCTATTGATATCTTGAAGGGTGAAGTGTCCAAATGTGTGAATATGTTCATACAAAATACTGTCTATATATATATATATATTAGTTTAGTGAATTGGATATGAATTCAGTTATTAATGTTAGAGGATGTCTGGTGGAGGTAATTGGAGAGATCATTTTTGAAATTGTTGTATGGTTCCAGTAAGGGAAGATTTTTGAAGTAGCTTTCAAAAGAGTCTTTAATTGATTTATATATATAGGCAGTAACCTAATAGTGGGGTGAATGCACCTAACAAATATGTGACTCTATACCACTTCATAGATCTATTCCCATGAAATATCTTTGAGTCTAGTGTTGAAGGTTGTTGCAATTTTTGGATCTAAAGGATGTTTCGATCTAGATAAAATTGCTTTCAAGTATGTTGGTAGTTTGTACCAGGTAATAAAGTGTGTTATAAATTTAAGGAAGGTAATTGACATAGAAATATGAAAGAAATTAAACATCTGGTACGTGTTCTTTATTTAAATGAAAAGCCCTAAATAAAAATCAATTCCTTGCTATTTGCTTCAACATAGAAAAATAAATGTATAAACTATAATAAAAGCATGATTTACTTCTTCAACAGTACACCTGCTCTACAAGGTCAGGTGACTATTGTCCTTGGCTATGTGAATGGCTCTCTCCCATCAGTGTATTTAGGATTACCCCTTACTGTCAAGGAAGTCACTCCTACCTTCTGGGATTCGGTCCTTGAAAGGATTCAAAGGAAATTGGCGGGATGGAAAGGCTCCATTCTCAGTCATGTTGGCAAGTTGCAGCTCCTGTCTGTTGCCCTCCAAGGGATCCTTGTGTACTTCCTCTCCATCTTCAAGATCCCTGGATACATTGCTGAGAAGCTGGAAAAAATTCAAAAGAACTTCCTTTGTCTAGGACTAAGGAAAAGAAAAAAATTTCTTTGGTTAGCTGGGATAAAGTCTGAAAGCCCAAACATTGTGGTGGGCTTGGGATCAGGAATATTCTTAGCATCAACAAGGCCTTGTTGGCTAAGGTTGGTTGGGATCAGCTGAGGAATAAAAAGGATTGGTGCAAGATTATGAATGCCAAGTATCTTCACAATAGACCTATGATCAAATTCCTATCTGATAACCACCCTTTGGGTTCATTGGCTTGGAAGAACATTTGTAGAATGAAGGGGTTACTCATGACTGGGATGAAATGGAAGATTGGGAATGGCAATAGTATTAGATTCTAGGAAGACCCTTAGTTTCTAGACACCCCCTGGTGCTCTTTGACTTCAGGAATCTTATGAGACCGGCTCAACAATTTTTTGGGTTGTACATCAAAGATTTTCTCCTCGGCCAATCTGGGGCTTGGAGGTGGAAAGACCTGCTTCTTTGCGGTTGTTTGTCTCCATAATTATTAACTTTGGCTAAGTCTCTGTAGGACCTGCTCACCCTTACCAGATTACCTCTATCCAACATGGAGGATGATTTCTACCAGACTAACGATCGATTGGGTAATCTTTCTATTAAATCGGGCTACAATCTATTGTCGAACTAGGGTGTTGAAATCAGACCCTAGAAACAGGTTTGGAACAAGCACATGATCCCAAAAATAAACTTTTTTTGGTGGAAAGCTTGCCATAACAAAATCCTTACACTGGATAATCTAAGGAAAAGGGGATTCTAGATCCCTAATAGATGCTTGTTGTGTAAATGCAATGAAGAATCGGTGGATCACTTGCTGCTACACTGTCCGTTTGTTGCTAGTGTTTGGGAGTTGGCTTTGGAGCGATTGGGCATTCAATGGATGATGTGTAAAGACATAAAATCCTTTATCTCAGGTTGGTCTGGGCCCTTCCTTCACCCTTTAACTTGTGAGATCTGGAATCAGGTTCCCCCCATCATTTGTTGGTGTCTTTGGAAGGAGAGGAACAACAAGATCTTCAAGAATATTGAGATGAGCCCTAAAGAGGTTTTTGGTATAGGGAAAAGGCTAATCTCAAAAAATATTTCAATCTTTAGGGGGAAAATCCCAGAAAAAGCTCCTACTGAGTGGGAAATCAAAATGGCTAAAGCTTGGCACCATAATCTTGATGCTAACTCCTATGATGACTCCAGGTCCCAAATAAGACGGGATACTGTCTGGAAACCCCCAGACTGTGGTTGGCATAAACTAAATTTTGATGGTGTGGCCAAAGGAAACCCAGGCAAGGAAAGCATAAGAGGCATAATTAGAGATTGTGGGGGCAATTTTGTTGCTAGTTACTCAGGGGGTATAGGAATTCAGTCATCCATGACTGCAAAAGCTAGGGCACTACTAAAGGGGGTCTAGTTAGCTATCACTTTGGGGATAAGGAACCTGCACATTGAAGGGGATTCAATGTCTGTGGTTGACGTGGTTAATCAGGGCAAATTACTTGGTTGGAGTACTAGGGACATTTTGTTAGACATTTCATTTGGTGGCTAAGTTGAATATGAAGATTACCACCCACATTTTTTGAGAGAGTAATCAAGTTGCTAATGTTATGGATAAACTAGGCTCCCATTGGAGAGATTCTAAGTGTTGGAGGAATTTGGGGAACTTACTGCTAGGAATACAAGGTTTAATCCTTAAGGATCATGGCATCTGTATTGTTCATAATGATATGTAATTTTGAGATTGTGTTAGCCTTATGGGTGATCCACATACTCGTCTATTGGGTGATGTGGACGGAGTTAAATGTTGAGGTGTTAAACTAATGGCATAATTTGAATAAAGGGGTGGAGATCAATAATAAAGAGTTGATTATGAGGAGTGGGGAGTACAACTAGATAACGACCAAGTTGGGACGAACCTTATGCAATATTTATTTGAGGTCTTGTCTCAGCCTTCGCATATCCTTACAGATTTTTAAATTCAAGTTTGATGTGACTAATAATTATGATGTAAAGCTCTTTCCTTGTCCTATCAACTCTGCTAAAAAGTTGCTAATGATGGATGGCTGGATTTTGGGGAATTCTAAATTTGGCCCCACAACTAAACTATTTTGGTACTTGTGCAAAGTAAATGTGGAAGGAAAACCTTCCAATATCATAATTGCTTGCAAACCTAGCTATAGTTGTCTCAAAATTTCCATTAATGGGAATGTGGTGATTGCCTTTTAGGATTTAACTCTTTAAGTGTGTGTCCAACACACTGTCTTGATTGCCTGAAGTAGTCTTGTTTGGCTTAAAAGCGGTTCACGGGGACATAATAACCGCCAAAATAACCCGGATAGAATAGCCCGGTCATAATAACCTAGGAAAAAATAACCCAGGGTCATAATAACCCAAGCCAAAATAACCTGTGGTCAGAATAACCCATGGAAAAAATATCCCCATAATAATATAGAGAAAGGAAAATAAAATTTATAAATTACATGTATGTTGCTAAAAACACTTTATTATTCAAATTTTCAATTAAAGTGTCAAATTATGAGTGATGCCTCTTATATAATCTAAAATGTTATGGTTGTCATAACCATCAACCAGTATTTTTAGTCTTTCTTTGAGTTCACGGTATTTTTTCCTTCTTGGTTACCTAGTGTATCCAACCATATATTTCTCTATTCTAATCTCTTGGAGACTCTGTTCTTTTTTCACTGCTTTGATGAATTTCCAAACTGATTTGTGCAATGCTTGAAGCAATTCACTAAATCCTGGATCACATCACCATATTTTGTTTGTGTCATAGTATAGCATCGACTTGAACATTTATTTTTAAAATATTCCACACAAAGCTAGATCATTTTATTGATGCCTTGTCGATGAAACAAAAATGTGTAACCATCTACAATAAGTAAATTCTTGTTTTTTTGACTTGTTAAAAACTGAAGAGGCATTGTATATATTAAAAATTATGAAGAATGTGTTGGTTCCCTAAAATGTATATTGATTTTTTGTACACTCTTTTAGAAAACCCTAGGAAAATTTAAAATAATGTTCAAAAAAATATATTACAAAATATCTTCTTTTATGAATTTGGATTTCTCCTCTTCTTATCACTCTACACACTCTTACTTCTTCTCCCCTTCTTCCTTTCTTGACTTCTCTTAATTCTACCATTTTATACATCTTCTTAATGCCTTTTCATTTATATCTTTTCATAATAACTCTTAATCAACTTATTCCCACAAAATTTCCTTTATTTTTATAATTATTTACCATTTTATA
Source organism: Sequoia sempervirens (assembly GCA_007258455.2). Lineage (NCBI taxonomy): Eukaryota > Viridiplantae > Streptophyta > Pinopsida > Cupressales > Cupressaceae > Sequoia > Sequoia sempervirens. The sequence continues at coordinate 33,668 of VDFB02032139.1, forward strand.
GGTTATTTAAGCATATTAAAGGTGTTTTAAGGCTATTTTAGGGGTATATAATGGATATATGGTCTAAAAATGACCTAAATAGCCTCTATGGTGCCTCACAATCATATTTATAATTTATTTTATGTCATTTATAGTTTACTAGCTTGATCTAAAATGACCATGGGTTATTCTGTCCATGGGTTATTTTGACCATGGTTATTTTGTCCATGGGTTATTATGACCCTGGGTTATTTTGTCCTTGGGTTATTTTGGTCGGTTATTCTATCGGGTTATTTTGGTTTATTATGTCCGATACGCTTAAAACTATAATTGTTTGGGTGACCTTTCACTTTGTTGAAAATTATAGCATTTTACTCTCACAAGTTTCTTGGTTTTCTAGTGTGCAGAACAAAGATATGGGTGGTGATAGGGTGAGGATGAAGCCTGAAAATTGTGGGGAATTTCAAAAGGACTCGTTGGTTTGGCACATCTGTGTTGAAGGCGGCCTGACACCCTTGATGGAAAGTTCGGTTGGCCATGATCTGAAGATGTTTGTGCAATTTGTGAGTTCTTGGAAAGAATGAATGGTTTCTACGGGTGGTATTTCCTTCAAGGTGAATGAGGAGGTGATTGCCTAGGCTACGAGGTTGTCGTGTACCGAGAAGAAGTACCCTAAGCATACCAAGGCTTAGGACAACAAAAGCCTAAATGCCTTCTTTGTGGGAAATGAAAAACATGTTCGCTCTCAATTTGGCTTTGAAAGAGAATCTCTCTTGTGGCTGTGGGACTTGGTCTGTCTCGCCCTCATGAAATATGTCACTTTAGAGGGTAGATATAAAACTCTTTTTTTTTTTATCATTTTCCTCTCTTAAACCACCTTCGTCATAAAATTCTGTTGAGTTTCCCATTCTTTTTACTCACTGACTTGGAAAGGTCTGTTGAGAAGTGCCTTGAGTCTGCTGCCAATAACCCTGAGGATCCCATTCCGCTGTCACTCCATCAAGGCCTCATCTTGAGGCTCTATCATTTCCACCTCACTCTTTGCCTGCCTAAACCCATCTTCATTGTCCATAGGAAATAGAACCCCTGGTTCAGACCAATATTTCCTCGATTGAGTCCAAGGATCCCAAAAGAAAAAACTCCTTCGACGACCACTAAAACCCCTAAACCCAAACCAACTGCCAAGAAGAAAAAGAGGATTGTGGGGATAGCCCAATCTCACGCTGCGACTGGTCTCTATGAACTTAAGTCTGCCCCGACCAAGACTGACAACAAACCTACAACTAAGAGGAATGTGAAGGATGAGGAGAAGGATTTGGTGGAACAATTGGCCATTGATAGTGTTGGAAAGAATAGGGTGGGAAAAGACTCCAAAGGGGATACTATGGTTGTTGCTACTATGGAGACTGGGGTCGAAAATACTAGCATCAAGAGATCTGGTAGACTGGCTAAAAACAACAATAAAGTGCAGATTAGTGAAATTTCTACTAATGAGGAGCAATCTGAACACAAAGGGGATAACAAGGAGGAGGGAACTGAGGAGGAGGAGTTTGTTGAAGGGCCTAGCCACTTTTTGAACTTGAACAAAATGCTGAAATAGAATTCAACTTCCCAGTCCTCGGACCCTCAGGGTTTGGAACATGTTGACATTGCAAAGATGGTAGAGAAAGGGGAGGTTTAGCATGGGCTTCTGGAACGGGTGGAGAAGTTTGAGAAGAATCTCAGCGGTCTATCTAGGCTCACTGTCAAGCTAATCCACTATGTGGCTAGCACCCTCTCTATTGTGCTTAAGGATGTAGTAGAAAAGAAAGCTGCAAAGGATGGTCCCTACTGGGCTGGGGAGGATGTTGTCAACCTCCTCTCCTAGAAGTGGGGGAATGCTAGCTAGTTTGTTGTTGCTCCATCTGTTGGGTTTTGGTCGGTTGTTGGTTTGCTGCATCCGTTTCTATTTTGGTTTTTTGTTGTTATCCTTAGACTTGATTTTTTTGTCCCTTGAGGCTCGTCGTGTAAAGGGTACAGTGCCCTGTAAATGCTTCTTATAACATCAAAAACATAGAAAAACAAAATCAAATAAGAAGTTGCAGAATTTCAAACTAACATGGGGCGAGGAATGTTTCAGCTGCCTAAGACTCATTTTTCCCAACATGAGCAAATAACAACAAAAATAATTTAGAATAAAACACAACACAACAAAAAATTGATCCAACTGCATACAACTTCCAAACAATAAAATTCACTGAAACCATGGCAAGTGACCTACCTCAATATTTTATGCAAATTGTATCCTACTGTCAATGATGTCGCTAAGAAAAAATGGGTAGAGTTTGCAAGAATAATTTACAAAACCTTACCACAATAATATCTCCCTATAATTGTTGCTTCAATCTAATCTATTTGGAGTAAATGAAGATCTAAAAATATCCAAGAAAATCTTATTTGATTTGGAGATCTCACCTAGAAAATTCTCATAGCCTTTTAAATGAAAATATTAAATGCAAGTATGTTTTCAGACATGAGACTTTTTCCGGTGACCTTAAATGGATTTGAGGGAAAATTAAACCTATTTTCAGATGTGAGACAAGTTTACCGAGAAAATGTGGACTGACAAGTCCACTTGAAAAAAGCCTATTGATTAAATATATATATATATTAAAAATAATCTATAAACAATAAGTCAAGAAATATTCTTTTTAAGACATTCATTTTTAAATTATATAATACTTAATATATATTAAAATTTATCTATAAACAATAAATCAAAAGATATTCTTTTAAGACGTTCATTTTTAATTTATAAAACTATTAATATATATTATATATAATGATTGTTCTTACATATTAATAGTTCTTATATCTACAATATTATTATACTACAATAATATAATTCTATAAATTTTTAATTTTTTTAGACTGCAGGAATCAGGTAGCACGACCCCATATAAACTGCAATGTGCCTGGTAAAATTTTTAACGTGATCGGCGGTGCTGGCGCGACACACCCTCCGATACCATGGGGGTGGGGGAGACTAGACCTCGTGACCAACCTCCTGCAATAGGAAAGATTTAGCCAACCGAGCTAGGGCCCCAACCCCATAATTCTATAAATATAATTATTTTATAATTATTAATATTATTATAGTTATAGGATTGTATTATATGTAGTTATTATATTATAGTTATATAACTAGTTGATGAAGGGGAATCCCCTAACAAATTTGAAATCAAACACACGCAAAGAGACAAGATGGTTGCAATATACCATTAAATTTCATATTTAAAGAAATAAAATCAGCAACATTTTTATTTTTAAATCATAAAATTATTTCATCAAACTGAAGCTCATGGGCTTCCTTACAATATGGGCTTCATACATACAAAAATTTGCAACATAACGTCTTCAACATTTTGGCATCATTTCAATAGCATCTAGGTATGCAACCATAACTTCTCCAAAAGCTCCCCTCTCCAAATGAGCGAGCATCATTATATAGTTTAATTGTGTGAGAAGAAACCATCATTGGTTTCCCAAAAAAACTTCCATAAACCACCAAGAATTCCAATGCCCAACTTGAGGAGAGATAAGAAAATAAAATATAAAATAATTCATTGCCTTCACCACCTTCACATGAGCACCTAAATTTTGGCCAATCATCTTGGTCAATCAAGACACCTTCTTTGACTCCCAGTGGCCTTGACGGCTCCAAATACAATCATGCAACAACATGCAAAGATTGTGGCACAAACATGCAATCACATGCAAGGCATGTTATTGAACATGCAAGCACATGCACCCCAAATGGTCCACACCAAGAATTTGGACACCCAAGAGGGGTATTTTTCTAATTTTCCTTATAAAATATTTGTAAATGCATAATTCCCACCAAAATTACAATTATAATTTCACCCTAAGGGAAATTACAAAGTTGCAAATCAAAATATTTATTCTCCTAACCCCTAGCCCTTATTGAAAATAAACAAAAATAAAATACCATTATTTTTGGTGATGCAAGATTGCTAGTACCCCTAGATGCTTCTGCATCATACACCTAAGGTAGGATTTTTTTTGTGAATATGGATTCACAAAATGGAGTTGAGTGGTAGTACCACCCTTTAATATTGCAATAAATCCTCAACAAACTCCATTGTTGAAATTGGTATCTGTAATTGATTCTTCTTCCTCCTTTTCCAACACTTAACTAGAACAAGCTTCCTTCTCTAACAACTCTGCTCTTCACTAAACCTCCCGAATGTGGAATCAATTCCACCATAAACTGACCACCTCTTCCAAGTGTATACTACACTTATCTCTAATCCTATGGGATTCAACCCACCATAGTCCGGCCACCTCCACCAAATTGCACTTGCACTAAACTTTGCAATACCACACAAACCCTTCTCTGCATACCATACATTACTAGAAAAATATTCCTGAACTAGCCCATCCATAACTTGCAAACCATCATGATTTTCAAATTTAATAAAATATGATTCAATATTCTCTTTTACTGCAACCTCATCACACTCACATCCTTCTTTAGAATAATATTTAGAAAAATTAAAATTTACCTTGGTTCCATTCACTACTGCAACTTCAACCTCGTCTTCAACATGACATGTCACTATTTTTATACCTTTAGAAAGATATATTGTCATTGCAAACTGATCTTCCACATTCAAAATACTGTTAGAACAATAATCCCAAGATTCATCATCCATATTCTCTAACAAATAGTCAATCTCTCTAACCAAGGAATCTTCATCTTCAATACTTTCAAGCAAAGAATCATTGGAAAACTCCTCTTTTACCTTCACCTCTTGTTCCTCAATTTCAACCTTCTCAAATTGATTCATTGCTGCAACAAATTTATCCATTTCTACATTCTTAGGCTCATCAAAACATACATTAAAATATAATTTTACCTCATTGCCTTCTGTTGCAACTTTCACTGCTGCAATTCTTTCTTTGCTATCACTCGTCATATCACTCAAACACAAACCAGATTTGGTTCTAACCTCATAAAAATTAATATTCCTCTTTTCCTTATTGCTGCAACAAAATTTTCAGCCTTCTCATATCTATCCATCCCATTCATATCATTCACATGCAAACTAGAATCATCAATGAACTCACAAAATGCAAGTTTTACCTTTTCTTTAACTTCTGCAACTTGGTTTTCCTCTTCTTTAATGTCCTCCATTGCACTCAACTCTTTTTTTGTTGCTGCAACCTCTATAATTTCATCCTTCATGTCTTCCAATAGACATTCCTTAGCTTGAGGTTCATCAATTTCTTCCTATTTATCCTCTTCTTCTTCCTTTATGCCACTTGTTTGAGACCCTACTGCATCTTCTTTCTTTCCTGCAATCAAAATATCATTAGAAGGATAATCAAAATTACCTTCAACTCTTTTCTTTTATCGTTTTCTCCTTTCAATCTCTTTTCTTAATTCACCCACTTATTGTTGCAATTCTACCATCCCAACTCTTATTTCTTCTAACTCTCTCTCTCTCTCTAATTCTCTATTTGATTTTATCAAGTCCAGGAATCCTCAAAATCCATCCAATGAAAAAATTCATTTCCTTCTTTCTCTTTTCCATTTTCAAGGCCTCACAAAGCCTCAACACAATTCTTCAAATCCTCAAGTTTTACTTATGTAAACTCTCTCCTTCAGTGATCTGTTTACAACCATGGGAACCTCAGTTCCTTAAACCCTCTGAAAATGTCTTCTTATAGGTTGCACATCCATTTGTAAACAAAATCCACACACTCTCCACCCTTAGGTCCTGATGCAAACTGCCTCTAATCAGTGCTTTTTCCTGCACTCTTAGGAACTCTCGCTTTGATACCATTGATGAAGAGGACTCCCCTAACAAATATGAAATCAAACACACACAAAGAGACTTGCAAGATGGTTGTAATATACCATTAAATTTCAGATTTAAAGAAATAAAATCAGCAACATTCTTATTTGGTTAAATCCTAAAATGATTTCATCAAATTGAAGCTCATGGGCTTCCTTACAATCTAGGCTTCATACATACAAAAATCTGCAACATAATGTCTTCAACATTTTGGCATCATTCCGACAGCATTTGGGTATGCAACCACAACTTCTCCAAAAATATCCCCTCTCCAAATGAGTAGGCATCATTATATAGTTCAATTGTGTGAGAAGAAACCACCATTGCTTTCCCAAAACAACCTCCATAAACCACCAAGAATTATAATGCCCAACTTGAATAGATATAAGAAAATAAAATATAAAACAAATCATTGCCTTCACCACCTTCACATGGGCACCTAAATTTTGGCCAATCATCTTGGTCAATCAAGACACCTTCTTTGACTCCTAGTGGCCCCAACGGTCCCAACTATGGTCATGGTCATGCAACAACATGAAAAGATTGTGGCACAAACATGCAATCACATGCAAGGCATGCAATTGAACATGCAAGCACATGCACCCCAAATGGTCCCCACCAAGAATTTTGGATGCCCAAGAGGGGTATTTTCCCAATTTTCCTTAAAAAATATTCCTAGATGCATAATTCCCACTAAAATTACAATTACAATTTCACCCCAAGGGAAATTACAAAGTTGCAAATCAAAATATTTATTCTCCTAACCCCTAGCCCTTGTTGAAAATAAATAAAAACAAAATAGCATTATTTTTTGTCATGAAAGATTGCTAGTACCCCTAGATGGTCATGCATCATTGTCAATCACACCTTGGTGTGCAATGGGTATGCCAATGGTTTTTTTGTTAATTTAGAATTTGTATGGATAGAGCTTAGTATTTAACATTAAGTATAGTAGAATGTAATTGTGAAATGCTTTGGACTAAGAAGAAAAGCAATTTAAAATAAATATTTTTTTTGTGTAGGAAGATGGAATAAAAGTGCTTATTACTGATGGTATACATACACACACACACATATATTATAATGTTTGAAACTGAATAATATTGAGTATAGATTCAAAACATTAAATTAATTGTTTTGCACGTTTATAATATAATTGCGTTGAAGGCATTCCCTCTATGAAGTGGACTTGAACGATTTAGGGAATCAACAGCATATAACTCATTAGAGGTGTGCAAGACGATGCAAAACATCATAGCCTTCCAATTTTTTCTAGAAACAAAAAAAAATACCAACTATTGTTGTCGTGTAGTTGATGGTACATCTTTTACATGGAAATCAAGTGATAAAGTAAGGCGAGCGCTTGGATATTATTTTTTGGTTTTGCTAGAAGGAAAATCTATAGGAGAGGAAGTGACACATAGCCTTTATTTGATGCTTTCAATGTTTCTCATGCCTAGAACTTTTCTCGGGTGATTGAAACATTTGTCCCATCACGCTTGAAGATAACTTCTAACTTACAATTGATATTTTAATTTAAAACACTGCAAACCATCAAATCTCCAAATTGAATTGTATTTTAGTCATCTCACATGTGGAATATTGTCCCAAGCCCTGAAACCCTATTATTTTTAGATTGAATTTTCATCTACTATGAATAGATCGAAGTAGTAGCTATAGGATATTGGTTTTTGGTTCATCTCATTTTTCTGCCATGGTAGGGTTTCGTAAAATTTTCTTGTAAACTCTACCCATTTTTTCTCATCTACATCATTGATAGTACAACACATTTTATGCAGAATCTTGAGGTAAGTTACTTGTCATGGTTTTAGGGAGTTTTATTTTTAGGAATCTATATGCGATGGATCATTTTTTTGTCATCATTAATATGTGAAACCCACACATAACATCTTAGAAAATCAATTAAATACATTAGGTATCTAAGTGCACTTTCAATGTTTAGCTTGCCCATGGAAATAAAGCGGCAGAAGGAGGTGGGATTTATGCAGCTCTCACACTAGCAACTGCTCTTGTTTCATGAAGTTTGTGAATTGCAACAAATTGTAGGGTTCCAACAAGTCTTCTTGTGAATTTGATAAAAAATGGAAATAAAGATTACCTATAAATGAAACATCTTCAATTGATCAATAACAAAGTCACAACAATAGAAAATAGAAACAACATAGGTCATACCATCTTCATTTAGCACAACAAAATTGTTTTAGAATGAAATAAAATAGAACTAGAAATTATCTTGTTGTGTACAAATTCATAATAAAAAACTCACTCAAACCATGCCAAGCGACTTACCTCAATATTCTACATAAAATTTCTCATGCAGTCAACAATGCTAATGAGAAAATATGGGTAGATATTGCAAGAAAATCTCTCCACAATGGGTGCTTCAATTTATTCACAATAAATGAAAACTAAATCTTAAAATATTGCTCCCTATTATGCATGCAAGATGCAGTAGCAGAGACAAGGCACGTGAACTGCTTTGTAGAATGCCACTAGGCACTCTCACAACACCCCTTCATAGTTTTCCTTCTTAAGAATAAAAACTCGGTTATCACTGCATGTACTGTACATGTGATTATTTTTATTTTTAATTAATTGTTTTTATTATTAAAATAAGGAAGCAGGTTACCATTGTTATGCATATTCGGTTGTTAGAGAAGGTTGGTTGAGACATAGGCTTACTCACAACCCACATTCTTGTAATGGGAAATAACCTTTTCTAATAAATTAATTACAATTTACATTTAACACTTTTGATATTCCATGAGAATCGTACTAAATGCATAACAAAGTAAAATTACAAGTAATAATAAAATAAATATTTAAAAATAGAGTAAATTTTTTTCTTCTCTCATAGTGATGTGATGATAGTGCTATCCAACATTAAGGAGTAAAGACAATTCTTAATACTAATAAGATATCATTATTTTCAATAAACATTAATTTTATTATTATTATTTGTTTTAATATAGTTTTATGAATTAATTATTAATGATAGTTATTGGAAGTGATAATAAAAATAATTAACTTAAATTTAAGAAATGTGAATGTTAAGGTTTAGATTATTTAATTTTATATAATGATGAATAAAATTTGATAATTTGTAAAATTAGTTTTTTGGTACATAAAAAGAAGTAATCTAAATATATTTATTGTCTAGAATTTTATGTAGAATTCTCTTTTTATGAGTTGAATTTATGGCTTTAGAATATTTTTATACTGTGTAAATCTATTTTGTGTTATGTAGACATAATCCTATTGATTTCATACCTTTATTCTTTAACTCACTATGTCCTTTGCTTCTAATTAGTTGTTAGGAAATGGCGATATTTAAAAATACATTAAAGTTGTCAAAACACTAGGGGCAAGCTCTCTTAGATCAACCTTGTGGAAAAAGATCAAATTTACAATTGTTCTAAAGATTGACAGTCATAGGGACACATACAATTTCTTAAAATGATTATTAATGTTGTTCTTTTTAGTGAACCAATTGAAGTTTTCCTCTAATAAATTATTAATGTATGCTCTAGGGATTCAAATGATTATCTAATGATTCTAGGATGTCCACATGTAAGTCTTTAAATACTAATACATAATAAATTGTTGCACAAATGGATATCAAGTTAGTTCTCAATGGTTAGTAGAAAAGAGCAAGATTTTATAATTTTATAATTTTTTTTGAACTTTAGGCTAGATCTATGGCGTACAAGATCATTCCTACATGCCATGGAAATGGTCTATCTAGGGATTGGGAATGGATACATGGGAATTTGGGCCAATTAATGAGTTGAATGTGTTGAAATAGGTGTGAATAGGTGTGAAGAGAGGTAAATGATCTCTTCCCTTCTTCTCTCTCCCTCCCTACCTCTCTCCCACCCTCTCTCTCCTATTCACTCCATATATCCCTCCATCTCTCCTACTTCCTATCTCTATCTTCCTCTTGCTCCTCTCTATATCTCTTTCTATCCATATCTTTCTCTACCTCGATCTCTTGATCTCTCTATCTCTTTCCATATCCCTCTCTATCTCTCTATGTCACCCTCTATCTATATCTCTCCCTCTCCCTCTCTACATATTGAGCTATATATCCCTCTCTCTTTCACTTGTTCTCTCTCTCCCACTCTACCTATCTCTCTCCCTCTACCTATCTCTCTTCTTCTTTCCCCTACCTATCTCTATTCCTCTCTCCCCTCTTCTCTCTCTTTCCTTCCTCTACCTACCTCTTTCCATTTCTCTCCCTCCCTCTCTCTATATCCCTCACTATCTCTACCTCTATCTCCCTTTCTCTTCCCATATATGTCTATCTCTCTCTTTCTCTTTCCATATATCTCTACCTCTCCCTCTCTCTATCTCCCCCTATTTCTCTCTCCCTCTCTCCCTCTCTCCATCTCTATTTATTTATCTCTAGTTATCTTTGTTTGTCTCCCCTCTCCCCATATTTTATTTTCTCTCTCTCTCTCTCTCTCTATATATATATATATATATCCTTATCTCTATCTCTCTATCACTCTATCTCACCATTTATATATATCTCTCTATCTCTATCTCTCTCTCTCCCTCTTCCTCTATATCTTTCTATCTCTTCCTCTCTATCTACATATCTCTCTCTATATTTATCTCCCCCTCTGCCTCTCTTTATCTCTCTATTTATTTTTCTCCCTCTTCCTCTCTTCCTCTATCTTTATCTCAACCTCTATATTGTATCCCCTCTATATCTAGACCTATCTCCCTCTCTCTATCCACCCATATATCTCCCTCTCTCTTTCTCCCTTTCCTTCTTCATAGACCTATATATCTTTGCCTCTATATCTCTATCCATCCATATTTCTTCTTCCATCTCTCCCTCAATATCTATCTCGTTATCTCTATGTCTCTCTCTACCCCTATATCTATCCCTCTATTTTCCGCTCTCTATACATCACTTCCTATCTCTATCTTTACCTTTCTATCTCTCCCTCTCATTCTCTCCCTCTCTCTATATATGTATCTCTTCCATATTTATATATCCCCCTCTCATCTCTCTTTAACTCTCCCTCTCCTTATCTCCATACCCCTCTCCTTATCTCCATCTCCATTTCCATCTCCATCTCCATCTCCATCTCCATCTCCATCTCCATCTCCATCTCCATCTCCATCTCCATCTCCATCTCCATCTCCATCTCCATCTCCATCTCCATCTCCATCTCCATCTCCATCTCCTTACCATCGATCTCTCTCTTGCTTTTCCCCCTTCTATCTCTCCTTTCTATCCCTATCTCTCCCTCTCTCCCTATTGCAAACATAACACAAGTCTGTTGGTAATGAATCTTGATTACCTTATTGATTGAAAGGCTTTATTTCAATCATGTTTGGATCTCTGTAAGTGGATGCATAGTTGATTTGAATATATCACTTCTCCAGTACGACCTTTGTTGCATAAACAACATCATTTTCTAAATTACCTACTAGTTGACCTCATGTATTACACAAAATGTATTACAAAAAATAGACCATTTTTTTCCCTAATCAACCTTCCACACCTCTTCGGCATACACATTGCACACCAAGGTGCAATTGCTAGTTTATAAACTGTGAATATTAGTAGAAATCTAGAAACAATATTTAATTCTTTACTTTCTTTCTTTGTATAAAGTGCAATGATTAATTTTATAAGTTAAATTCAATGTATTTAAATATGCTTTTCTAAAATATAATTGTTTTTATTTTAATTTGTAAAATATAATAATTATGGTTTTTTTAATATTAGTGGAAAATTACAAACAATATCTAATTCTATGATTTATTTCTTTGTATAAAGTGCAATGATTAATTAGATAAGGTAAATTCATTGTAGTAAAATATTTTTGTAAAATATAATAATTATTATTAGATATATATATATATTTTTAATATTATTTTTATTTATTTTATATTGGTTTCATCGAACGACCAGATCTTTTTCAATGGTCAACCATCATTCTACCACATTCTCAATATCGATTATTAAAGTCAGCTGGTAATTTTAATATAGGGAACACGTTGGACATAAATATTATTATATATTAGGATTTTTTTTTTCATAAGCAATGGGAAGAGGGCCCACACCCTTATATTAAAACAAAGAGAAATAGAAGTCAAGAGAATCTACCAGACAAGAACCAAAGGGCAGAAAAAATCGAGGAGGAACTAGACAGGACAAAAGGTCCCAACAACAAAAGTAAAGAAAATATTGCATCAACAAAGAACTAGTCCAAGACCCAAAAGCACAACAAAAGATCACGACCCAATCAAGAGCCCTTAGGATTTTTCATTGTTTTAGGAGAAGAGAGTGTCCATTGTCCATTTGGTTCCCCCTCCATAACTTCCATGCCTTCAATATGAATTTTTTCAGCATCAGTCTTCCTCCCCTTCTTCCTCCTCGCACCATAGTCTAGCTTGAGTTTTCCACTAGCTATCTAAGCAATTCCAAGTTTTGAGGTGGCTCCAAGACCATGCCATCCCCAAAACAGTCATTATGTGGATTATCCAAGTCATCTATAAAATAGAATGTGCCATCTGCCTCAAAACCATCTATATCCAGACCGAGAAAAGCATTTGTCAAAGGATCTTGAACAACAATAATAGGAAGAAGAGAAGGCTCCAGGGAAGGAGTAGGAGCTTGCCTGGAAGTCTGATGGGAGTCCTGAGACTGACCATGATTTTTCCAAATGAAATCAGCATTTTGGGTTCCATCCTTGATTACCCATTTTTTGAGACTAACAAACCTGACCTTAGGCTACCATTGGATGGTGCAGGCTTCAATTTTATGACCCAATTTATTACAACAAATGCAGTGAAAGGGAAACCCTTCAAAATTTAGATATTGAGTCCAAATGCCATGAGAAGAATGAACATAAATAGAGTGAGAAAGAGGTTTAGAGATGTTAATCAAAGCGTAAACCCTATAAAATTTGTGATAAGGAGAAACCCCTTCAAATTCAAGCATGATGAATGAGCCAATTTGATTAATCAACTCATAGATTATGTCTTTGTTTCATAACACTAGGGGTAGATTGTAAAGCCTAATCTAGACTGGGACATAAGTGATTTTGATAGAGGTTGGGTCAAAGAAAGGGGACCACGAGGAAATGAAGAGCCCAAAATGAGCAAAGAACCAAGGACCATTCTAGAAAAAAAAATTGTAGTTCGCAACAACGCAGAAGGTGATTAGGAAAAAACTAAAATCCAAGATTCAATTGACGGAGTGGACAAACTACCCTAGTTAATTTGGATCCATTCCAAGAGCAATGTAGTAGACAGGCGCCTACACAAACATTGTAAAATTAGGGAACACTTTCCCGTATCTTGAGCAATCTCATTTATGTAGTTGTCAGTAATGCAAATTTTTTTAGGTTCCTCAGAAAGAGTCACCACAATATCCCTAATTGAAAGGCTAGGGCCACCAGACTGAGGTTCTCGCATAACAGTGGGAGAAGAATGTGAAGCTGCCGATGAGTTGGAGGGAGGCTCGCAAGGAGAGGATCGCTTGATCTTCTCTAAATAGAATGTAGAGCATACACGAAATGGGTTAGATCTATTTTTGCAAGTAGCGAACACTGAAGGGTCCAATGTAGGGGGCATAGGCATCCTTAGGAATTGCAATAGAATTCCCAAAAGGATCGATGCCTAGGGTTTTCTCGGGGAGGCAAGAGTGATCCACGGGAACATTAGATCTAAGGGCATACCGATAACACCCATCCCCAAGCTCAATGCAACAACCATCCAAACCGTACTTTCACTGCCTCACATTATCCTTGGCTACAGACTTTCACAATTTCCTACTGTCACGCACAATCTACTTCTCCTCGTCGCCATCCTGTTGCACACTCAAATTTCTTTGACACATCTTGCCTTATTAGGATTTATTATTATATGATATTATTATATTATAATATATTAATACTTATATTAATTTATTTACTAATATATGAATAATTATATTATATAATATAACCATTAATTTGTGTGTTGATTTTCTTTTATTTAATAAATTAATTAATATATAATAGTTTATTGTATTTATATATTAATATAATTAATATTATTCATAATATATATTATAATGTTATAATATATATATATATATATATTATATTGATAGGTAAGAGGTGAGTTTCTTATTCTAACAAGAATTTAGCCTGGTCCATACCAAGTGAGATCACAGAAGAGGGATCTCATCCCCATAGATACCAATTACATCTATTTTATTCATCCATGGTCATCTTGACCAAATAATTTTTTACCTACTTGTTCAATAAAAAAAGTCTATAGCTAACAGATTACCAATTTTGTCTTACTATACCGATGATTGCTGAGAGCTAACACCAAAATTAATTTGAGAACACAAAATTGTTACTGATCTTCTTTAACTTAAGGATGATCTTTTCCTTTTTTTGAGCATTGATCCATTCATCATTTCCCCCCAATTTTTGTTCCTTAGCGACGGAAAGGGGCCAAAGCTGAATTCCTTTGCATACATCCTTATTTTGATTGTTGCACTGCTTCTTTCTCCTTATTATTTGCCAGTCATTTTTTTCAACCCCATCAGAAGAATCCATTTGAGCGTAAGCTAGAGCCTGAGAGAGGGAGTACTCAACAATTGTGGTATTAGTACCCTCAGTCGCAACACTAGAATCTAGAGAGATCTCACCCAACTTCCCTTCCTCCTTTGTGCTGAGATTAGACTTTGAGGGTCCACTATTCTTGGGTGAGCTTGAGATAGAGTAATGCTTGGGAGAGGCATCTTTCCACCATGACGCCTCCCAATTAGCTTGGGACTTCCCAATTGAACATTCTGCTGTAACATGTCCAACTTTATAACACTTTTTGCATCTGAAATTTAAACCTTCGTAGTCCAATGTTTGCAACCAACTTTTTCCATTTGCATCCAAGTTGATTTCTACCATGAGGGCTTTGGAGGTGTCCAACTCTACCAATATCCGAGCAAAGGTTGTGTGAATGATTTTTTTTGAGTTCGCATCTGTACAAATGAACTTACCCAGAGAATTACCAATGGTTGCAAAACACAATTCGAACCAATAGTGCAAGGGGAGATTTGGGAGGAAAACCCAAATCGACATAACTAAAAAGGATTCGATGGTTGGATCAAAGTTTAGATGCCACAATTTTAAGAGCAATGTATTGTCACCCCACATCCATGTGCGGTTGAGAATGGCTTTTGTGTCTTGCTTACTATCAAAGACCATTGTAAAAAAACCTTTGGCATTCAAGCAGATTTCCAAATCTTTTTCCATTAGAGGGCCCCATGAATTTGAGATCCATTCATGCAATATAGGAAGACTGGGCCAAAATTTATTGAACCTTCCAATCAATCCATTCTCAGAGAAAAATTCTTCATTTTCGTGCAACTCTTTTGATAATTTGACATCAAAATTCACCTTCAAAGGTTTATCTGAGCATTGAACCAGCCTTCTAATAGTGGTTCCTAAGTTTGGCGACTTTGGTGAAGCCTCACACAACTCATACCTAGATCTGGGCTCAACTAAGGGTGTGCCTAATAGAGAGGCATTTGTAAATCATGTGGAATTGCCCTATCCACACTTTACATCATCCGCAAAGGTGGATTTTGTGGCAAATCTGACTCCCAATGGCAGAAGCTTGGAAGGTTGTGGATATTTACCAATTGCATAGGAATCTTCCCCATTTGTAGCTCGGGCACCCACGATAGTAGAAGAAGGTTTAAGAGATGAGTCCCCGACACCACCAGCGACCGAGGTGTTTCCCATCGGGCCAATTTGAGACCCACATGAACCTTTTGTTGAAAAATGAGGTGTTTTCTTAGCTTAATACTCTGTAAAACTTTAATATTGCTGATCTAAGTAAGTCTTTTTTTTGTTACATATATTCTTTGTGGATGATTATCTTGATTAATCCATTTTACTGTTGTAGAATGTAGAGAGAAGTTGATAGAAGAACTAGAAAGATATTAGAAAGATCACACAAGATGTACCGGAGAAACCCTTTCGGAAAAAAAAAAACTCCACCAAGAATTATTCTATTATTCAAACTCTAATTACAATAGCTCAATTCTTGCTTGAGAATGCTTCTTCTGTCTTTACCAATCTTCTTCACACCTGCAATAACAATTATAAAAACTCTATTCAACTTGAATGAGATATAGAGACAATATGCAACCTTGTAATCTCCAAATGGTGATAATTACAATGCACAAGCTCAAGCCCTTGAAAAGGTACGCCATATTCCTTCAAGTAGAGTTATTTAGTGAAGACTAAAGCTTACAACATGTGCATCATGCATTTGGGTGTCCCAAACTGAAGCTACAACTTCTCCTTCACTTCGGTGATAATTCCAAAGCTCTTCCTCAAAGTTGGCACCCATCAAAGGTCCTACTTAACTAAGTCTTCAAAAATGTCTTATCATGCATTAGAGGTAAATCCAATAAAGCATCTTGGGTTCCCAAGTTAGCTCCAAGTGCTTTATAGTTAACTGAAACATTTACTCAACACCATTCATGCAAGAATGGTCATCTATTGTTAACTAGAGGTAGTCCATGTTATTTGTCATACAACTTAATGTTATTAGCCATGCATTACAAGTTAACTAAAGCTAACTACATGCAACTCAAAATAACCAACATGCATGCAACATTCACTTCTGTATTTTAAACTAAAGATAACCGAATCAGTCTCAAACTAAACTAAACTAAACTCCATTCAACCAACTAAACTGAATCAATTGAACTCTAACTAAACTAAACTAAACTAAACTAAACCGACCAATTGAACTTAATCGGGAACTTCAAGCATGCAAACATGAAATCCTAACTCCTAGGGATTCACATGCATTCAAAAGTGCGTTAACTGCTACTTTGCATAGTTAATCGAACAAGGTGAGTTTCACCTTACCATGTGAGTGTCCCATGTGTCCCTATTATTTAAGAACTCACTATGGAAACCCTCACATGATTCTTACATTTAGAGTTAATTACAAATGTCAATAATCATGATTATTTCATCAAATATTAATCTCATCCTAATCGTAGTGTTATTGAACACATTCCAAGAATCTAGAGATACATGAAATAATTAATGTTTAGGATTTGCAATTGAATGGGCAACTCATTTCCAACATTCTCCCACTTGGAAATACATTGCAATTATTCTAAACAAGAAATAATAATTTTAAATCAAGCATGGTGACTCAAGGCCAATGGCCTCCTCAAGACCATGAGAACTTACATCTCAGAGGAACCGTCATAAGATAATTTTGCAACAATAATTAAAGTGTCAACTTTTCAATTAATACTTTCCCACTCTCAACCATTTCACACAAAGTGATACCAACATCTACATGTTTAGTAATGCATCATGATACATAGACTTGGCTAAACAACAGCACTGACTATCACATTCAATCCTAACTTGCTTGCACTAAACCAATACCGACCCAAGCCTCAGGACCAAACCTTCTTAGGAGGGCATAAAAGGTGCCGTACTTCTACTGCGGGTGGACAAGCAACCGGGCTGCCTCTTTACTCATCCGTCCAACTAACTGCAGCTCCAAAAAAAGTGTACACATAACCACTTGTCGACCTCCGACTGTCCAGATCTCCTGCCCAATCTGAATCAACAAACCCCTGTATGTCCAATGATCTATTCATAATATCAATATTATTTGAACCATGATAAACTAAACAATAATTTGAAGTCCCTCGTAAATATCTAAATACCCTCTTAACATAAGTCCAATGTTCTTTACCAAGGTTAGACATAAACCTACTAAGAACTCCCACTGCTTGTACTATATCTGGTCTTGTACAAACCATTACATACATTAAACTACCAATTGCACTAGCATATGGAATTTCAGAAATTTCCTCAAAATCAAAATCATATTTAGGACTCATATCTAAACTTAAATTCATGCCAACTGGTAAAGGAATATTAACCGGTTTACTATCCTGCATGTTAAATCTTTTCAAAATAGTATCAACATAATTACTTTGACTTAAGCAAAGCTTTTTGTTACCTCTATCTCTACTAATCTCCATACCGAGGGTATATTTTGCAGCCCCTAGATCTTCATCTCAAATGTCAAGACAAGTTTACCTCGATCATTACCTTTGTCATACTAATAAAACAACATGTCATCAAATATACAAGATAATAATTAAAAGTTGATCATCAATAATTTTTATATAAACATAATGATCTTGCTCAATTCTAACATAACCAATTTTAATGCAAACTATCAAACTTCTAGTACCACATTCTCGCAGATCATTTCTAATCCATATAAAGATCTCTTTTTTAACCTACAAAACCAATTCTTCTTTTCCTTTTACAACAAAACCTTCAGGTTGCTTCATATAAATCTCCTCATCAAGATTCCCATGCAAAAAAGCAGTTTTCACATCCATTTGCTCAATTTCAAAATCATAAGTTGCAGCAATAGATAAGAAGAATCTAATAGAAGTTAGTTTAGCAACAAGAGAGAAGATTTCATTAAAATCAACTCCCTCTCTCTGGGAGTAGCCCTTGGCTACTAATCTAGCCTTGTACCTTTCGAGATTACCATCTGCACCAATCTTCTTTTTAAAGATCCATTTACAACCAATGGCCTTTCTATCTTTGGGAAAACTCTCAAGATCCCATGTGTCACAAGTATCCAAGGATTCCATTTCCTCATGCATAGCTTGTGACCAAAGCTTATTCTCATTTGAGGACAAAGCTTCCCTGTAAGAACTGGGTTCATCATTAGTACTCATTAAAGCAAAAAATACAACAAAAATTAGGTGGGCTATACCTATCAACGAGATTCTGTTGTCTTGTGGATCTCCTTAAAGGAGTTTCTTCTGGTTCCTCAATATGCTCATCTTGAGCCTCTATTTTAGAAGAACTCTCTGAACTCTCTTCTTGAGGTTCATCCACTTGTTCTTCAACATGTGCATCTTGTTGCTTCTCAGTATTTGTCTCAAAATGCACTGTTCGAGAAGTATCCTTTTCCTTTGGTTGTTCTTCTCCTGAATAAGCTCTAAATTCCCTGAAAATAACATCTCTAGATAAAGAAACTTTTCTTGTTATTGGATTCCAAAGCTTGTAACCTTTTACATTTTCACCATAACCTATGAATATGCATTTATGTGCTTTAGGATCCAATTTAGATCGCTTTTCTTGAGGCACGTGAACAAAAGCCTCACAACCAAAGATCCTTAAATGTGCAACACTAGGTTTCTTACCTAACCACATCTCATAAGGAGTTTTATCTTCAATAGATGAACTAGGGGATCTATTGATTAAATAACAAGAAGTACATACTGCTTCAGCCCATAAGAACCGTTCAAGCTTAGCACTACTTAACATACTCCTAGCTCTTTCCATTAAGGTTCGGTTCATCCTTTCTACTACTCCATTTTGTTGAGGTGTATATGGAGTAGTCAGTCTTCACCATTCCTCAAGATGCTTACAATAATCATCAAATTCCCTAGAACAATATTCACCACCATCATTTGATCTCAACACTTTTATCTTGTGATTTGATTATTTCTCAACCAAATCCTTAAATTCCTTAAACTTACTAAACACATCAGATTTGTTATGCATAAAACATATCTAAAGTGTATCTTGAGACATCGCCAATAAATGTGACATAGTATCTAGATTTTTCAATAAAGTCAAATATCCATAGACCACATACATCCGAAAGTGAATAATCTCTAATAATATTTTAGCTCTATTTGTACCACTAGGAAATTTAGATCTAGATTGCTTTCCAAACACACAGTGCTCACAAAAGTCATTTTTGCCAATATTATAATTAGGAATACCGTCAACCAAATTTTTATTAAGAATGGTTCTAAGAAATTTTTCACCTATATGGCCCAATCTATGGTGCCATAGCATACATGTATTTTCAGCTTCAGTTACATTTGATAAAATATTTACATTGGAGGTATTCAGCTTAAACAAAGTCCCAATCCGAGATCCTTTAGCAACCACCATATTCCCTTTCACCAATCTGCAACCACCTTTGTCAAATGTCACATGCATTCTAGAATCATTAAACTTAGAGACAAAAAGTAGATTCCTTGCAAGTCCTGGAATATGTAAAACATCATTAAGTGTATTAACACTACCATCACTGAAACACAATTTTACCTCTCCTTTGCCAACAACTTTTGTTGTGCTGTTGTCTCCAAAGAAGACATCTCCTCCATCATATGCAGTATATTTAGAGAACCACTCCTTTCTAGGAGTCATATGATAGGAGCAACCTGAATCAAGAAGCCAAGAGTTATCAACAATAGTATTAGAAGAAATGACTAATGCATCATTACTGTCATCGGATTTTTCTGTAGAAGCATCAGTACTCTTCTTCTTGCTCTTACAATCCTTTTTAATATGTCCAGGTTTTCCACAATTCCAGCACTTTACCTTACTCTTACCAGGGGTTTTTGACCGTCCTTTAGACTTACCCTTTCCTTTCTTGTCTGCTTTAGATTCCTTCTCTTTAGGCCTACCTCTTACAAACAAGGCATCTTGGGAGCCAGTTTTAGATTTCCTCCTCATCTCCTCTGATAGGAGAGTAGGAATAATCTTGTCCATCTTTGGATCTGCACCATTACCACTAATTGCAACTATTAGGTTTTCCCAAGAATCTGGTAAAGAGAAAAGCAATAAAATGCACTTATCCTCATCCTCAAGCTTTACATCTATGGATGCTAACTGACTGAGAATTAAATTGAAAGCATTTAAATGTTGTGCTACTGAATCACCATCTTTCATTTTCAATGAATATAATTGCCTTTTCAGATACAACTTATTTGTTAGACTCTTTGTTTGATAAATGTCTCCTATTCTTTTCCACAATTTATATGCACTGGTTTCCACTGAAACATTTAAAAGAACAACATCAACAAGACACAATCTAATTGTTCCTCTTGCCTTTTTATCTAACTTAGCCCAATCTTCATCTGACATAGTTGTAGGTGTCTTTGTCTCATTATTAACCGCTAACCATTGATCTCTTTCTTCAAGAAGATCTTCCATTTTTAATTTCCACATTTCATAGTTAGAACCATTGAACTTTTCAATATCTAACCTTGAATTCATTGTAACAAAAACTTAATTCCAAAATCAGCAAATTACTAAAATAATAAGAGCTCCCACTAAGCCAATAAATCCTTCAAACTTTAAGAGAAGGCGTCCCAATACTCTACCCAACCTCAGCTCTGATACCAAATGTTGAAAAATGAGGTGTTTTCTTAGCTTAATACCTGTAAAACTTTAATATTGCTGATCTAATAACTTTTCTTTGTTACATATATTCTTTGTGGATGATTATCTTGATTAATCCATTTTCTTGTTGTAGAATGTAGAGAGAGTTGATAGAAGAACTAGGCAGGATATTAGAAAGATCACACAAGATATACCGGTGGAGAAACCCTTTCGGGAAAAAAATCCACCAAGAATTATTCTATTATTCAAACTCTGAATTACAATAGGTTCAATTCTTGCTTGAGAATGTTTCTTCTGTCTTTACCAATCTTCTTCACACCTGCAATAACAATTATAAAAACTCTATTCAACTTGAATGAGATATAGAGACAATATGCAACCTTGTAATCTCCAAATGGTGATAATTACAATGCACAAGATCAAGCCCTTGAAAAGGTATGCCATATTCCTTCAAGTAGAGTTATTTAGTGAAGACTAAAGCTTACAACATGTGCATCATGCATTTGGGTGTCCCAAACTGGAGCTACAACTTCTCCTTCACTTCGGTGATAATTCCAAAGCTCTTCCTCAAAGTTGGTGCCCATCAAAGGTCCTACTTAACTGAGTCTTCAAAAATATCTTATCATGCATTAGAGGTAAATCCAATAAAGAATTTTGGGCACCCAAGTTAGCTCCAAGTTCTTTATAGTTAACTGAAACATTTACTCAACACCATTCATGCAAGAATGGTCATCTACTGTTAACTAGAGGTAGTCCATGTTATCTATCATACAACTTAATGTTATTAGCCATGCATTACAAGTTAACTGAAGCTAACTACATGCAACTCAAAATAACCAACATGCATGCAACATGCACTTGCATGCAACTAAAGATAACAAAACCGAACTGAACTAAACTGAACTGAACTGAACTGAACTGAACTGAACTGAACTAAACTAAACTAAACTGAACTAAACTGATTCTGAACTGAACTTAACTAAACTTCAAGCATGCAAACATCAAATCCTAATTCCTAGGATCTTTACATGCATCAGTACTCCTGTCATCATTGACATTTGGAAGAGAAGGGGAATCAAAGAAGGCCTACAATGATTCATCTTGACCTCCATGAGAGCCTAAAGCCACAGGCAGAGAAACAATCTACGTAGTAGAGAGCCTAGACAAGCCATCCATAGAGCCTCGTGGACACATAGCAAAGGCGCCCGATGAAGAAAACACCCCATCCAAAGAAACCCCAAAGTGTTTGCCTGAAGTTGCACCATGAGAAGAAGCCCTATTTGCAAATGAATTCAACAACATCAACATTTTTAGCAACGAACTATTAAAAATAATATAATGTTATAATATATATTATTATTTATAGTTTATTATTAAATAGTATATGATAATATTATAGTATTTATTTTTATTTTTATAAAAGGGGTAAAAAATTTATTGAAACTCAGAAAGGAACATTACAATGAAAGCAAAGGACCGAAGTCCCAAGAAACAACAAAAACAGAAGAACAAAATACAACAAAAGTCAGCCAACTCGTAAACCAGCCTTATCCTCAGCAAGAATTCCCTCCAAATCATGGCGAAGCTCCAGAGGAATAAGCTCCCACTCCTCGATTCTCCACCCACCGACACGCTCAGAGGCCCATTTTTCCAAGCAATTAGCAGCCCTATTCCACTCCCGCGGAATATGAACAAAAGTCACCATTTCCATCAACGAACTAACCTGCAAAATCTGTTGCACAATCATAGCCAACTGCCAACTGACCCCACCACTTTTCGCTCAATGAACAAATTGATCAAGACCTGGGAATCAAATTCACAAATAATCATTTTCCACCCCAAAGCATGAGCCCTCTCAAAGGCGTAGAGGATTGCCAAGCCTTCCATAATGTTGATAGTCTTCGACCCCTCATGGATTAAGAAGAGGAAAACCACCGAACCTAAAGAATCCCTGCCAATCCCCCCAATACCAACAGGTCCCAAATTTTCCCTGGAAGAGCCATCAGTATTAATCTTCAGAACTCCATCAGGAGGGGGCTGCCAACTACCAATCCTATGAACTTTCTGCTTCGCCTTCTGCCCTCTCCTAACACAAGCAGAAGTCACAGACAACCCCTAAATCCCCAATCTCTCCACCACCTCAGCATCCCTTTTCTCTAACGGAAAGCTCACAACACACTTGGCCTCCACTGTCTCTTGAATCATGCTCAAAATTCGCTACCAAACTTGCTGTACAAACTTCTTCTCACCATGAAAAATAAGCCTATTCTGTTCCAACCAAATTTGCCACAACATAAAGATAGGCCCCACAAACCACACTTCTTGTAAGAAAGAAGTCATAGAGGGAGGCCTACCCACACTGTTCCAAAAATCAATCAAGGAGGAAGCATGAACACAGGGGCTATGCCAAACACCCCACCAAAAATGCCAAATCTAGATAGCAAAAGGACAACGGAAAAACAAGTGAGAAGACTCCTCCTCGACCATGGAAACCCCTCTTTCGGATATTGTCCCAAGTCAAACACTTATTCCAAGTCAACATCCAGACAAAGCAATTACACTTTGGCCAGGAGATCTTGTTCCAGACCTTCTTCCACCACTGAACTTCCTCCCCATTCATCCTGTGGGACAATAACACCTTATATCCAGAGGCCACAGTATAAACACCCAAAAGATTAGGAGACCAAACTAGCACATCTTCCTCCCAGAGAGAACTACATCGACGACTGGAAAGAACACTGTGCAGCATAACACAATCCTCTTGTAGACCAACATCCAGCCAAACATTAGGAGACTTCCATCTAGCCACCTCAAGATGCCCGCAAAAAGAGGAGGATTTAAAGTCACTCACCCGTGACCAACCAGCCTCAGTAAACCTCTAGCAAAGATTCAATAAATTAGGGTACTGAGAGATGAGAAGAGGAGAGCCATCCAAGGAATCATACCAGAACTAAACCTCAGTCCCCTACTTACAAATCCAAAATAAACCGTCCTTAATAAGAGCAACCCCCTTTTTGAGAGTCCCCCAGATCATCGAACCCTTCCCGACAAGGGGATAACGAGGAATATCATTCTGAAGAATTCCCAAAAAGTAATTTTGAGACAAAATTTTGGCCCAAATCTTATCCTACTAAGTGCACCACCGCCAATACAACTTTGTAGCTAGTGCCACCCCAGTCAAAGCCAACTGTCGCAATCCAAGACCCCCATACTGCTTCGGGCTACAAACAACTTCCCATCTAACCAGACTCCATTTAGAAGACATCAAACAACCAACCCATAAAAATTGTCTAGCCATAGAGTCAAACTCCTTAACAAAGCTCACAGGGGCAACCTGGAGCATGCATCTATAAATGGGCAAAGCCTGCACCACAGACTTGATTAACTGAACACGCCCAACAAAAGATAACCACTGATGAGTCTAGTGATTAACTTTAACCCAAAATTTATCCAAAATATTCTTCCAGGAATTCTTGGGAAATCACTCATCCGAGATGGGGATACCAAGATAGGTCAAAGGAAGATTCCTAATCTGAAATCTCAAGGTCTGAGCAATCCATTGTTGAATGGGGCCCGGAGTATTAAAAAAGAAGATGGAAGATTTATCTCCATTAATTAATTGTCCCGAGGCAATCAGGTAAACATCCAATGCCCTAGAGATATTCGTAGTTTCTCCCATTGTAGCCTTTCCCATCAGAGCAGTATCGTCCACAAACTGCAGGTACGACTGTGGAGACAAGAAACCACCCCACCGCCAACCCTGGATTAGACCACCCTCCACATTTCTTCTAATCAATCTCCCCAAACCTTCAACAAAGAGAAGAAACAAATACGGAGAGAGGGGATCCCCTTGACAAAGCCCTCTAGACCAAATAACTCAGAGTGCTCTCCATTAATAATCATAGAGAAAGAAACTGAAGTAATGCAGCTCATAAACCAATGAATCCAATCTTCCCCGAAACCAAAAACACTGAGAATCTTTCAAAGGAAAGACCATCTGACCCTATCATAAGCCTTAGCCATATCCAACTTAATGAACATCCCCTTTTCTTTGGAGCTGGCCATAGAATGAATGGTCTCAGTAGCAATAACAATCCCATCCAAAATTTGCCTTCCCGCCACAAGACCACTTTGCTCCTTAAGCCCCTTTTTTAACCTGTCAACAATTAACTTAGAGATAACTTTATAAATGACATTGCAAAGAGAAATGGGACAAAATTGACTTAACCTATCAGCCCCATCACACTTGGGAATGAGGGCTAGAAAGGTAGAATTTAACGCTTCGAGCATCTGCTTGTTCTGCTGAGATTCCTGAACAACTGCCAAAAGGTCCAACTTGATGATATCCTAGAATTCTTGGAAAAAATCGACTGGGAATCCATCAGGACTAGGAGCTTTCCCTTTCTTCATATGGAAAACAGTCCCCTCTAGCTCCTCCAGCATGATATTACTCATAAGAAGCTCATTCATTTCTCTAGAAACCAGAGGGGGAATACAGGAAAGAACCTGGGCTTCTTCCGGAGACCCCCCTGCGAATCCTCCCAAAAAAGAGAGGAAAAATAATGCACCGCCTCACCTGAGATTTCAAGAAAGGGGGAGAGTTGCTCACCCCTGTCATTCACCAGAGCCGAAATAGAATTGCCTTGCCTCTTGGACTTCACTGAATTGAAGAAAAAAGCTTTGTTTTTATCCCCCTCCTGAAGCCACTCTATCTGATCCTTTTGTTTCCAATACATTTCCTCTCACATCTCTCACTCCTCCAGAGCTTTCAAAGCCTGAGCCTCTTCTTGAAGCAAATCCTCGGTCATCCCACCCTCCCTTATCAATCTTGTGATACCATCCAATTCAGCCTGAGAAACTGCCTTAGCATGAAAGATGTTCCCAAAGCAATGAAGATTCCACCACTTGAGCTGATATTTCACATATTGAAGAAGTTTAGCAAAGGTGTACACTATCGTACCGAAAGCAGGTCTACCACTTCTCCACCACTAAGCCACATAATCATACAAAGATTGGTCCTACAACCACATGAGCTGAAATCTAAAAGAACGAGAACGATGCACATGACGTGACTCAATAGCCAACTTGATAGGCCAATGGTCGGATCCTCTCCAATCCAAAATTTCAAAACAAGAAGACCATTGACCACCAATCCAATAGCAGGAAACCAAGAAGCGATCCAGTCTCTTAGCAATACACTTATCCCCAATCTTGCGGTTGTTCCAAGTAAACTTACCATTACTAGACTTCATATCTACTAAATTCAAAGCATCAATGTTATCACACAGGAGCAACATCGAGGGCTCTAGCCTCGCAGTACCACCATGCTTTTCAACCAACTCAGTGATAGCATTAAAATCTCCAGCAAGAATCCAGGGATGGAAAGGAGCCAAATTGTGGACAAACCAAATATGGGACCATAGAGACTGCTTACCCTAGAGATCAATAGGAGCATAGATATTAGAAAGGAGAAAAATATCCCCCATCTCAAAGCTAGAAGCAATCATAGACATAGCAGATTTAACGGAAAACCACCAAAGAGGACAGAGCTTCCGTGGGTTCCATAAACAAGCTATGCCCCCAGAAGACCCATGAGCACCAATGCATTGACACTCCCCGTTCCTCCACAACTTAGGAGCCAAACTAAACATACTATCCACTGAAAGCTTGGTCTCTTGTAGAAAAAGAATATCAAGACCATGTTTCCTAACCAAATCATGAACCGCTTTTTGTCGAGGGCCGCTGTTCAAGCCCCTTACATTCCATGATAGAACGATCATTTTGAGGGGTTCAAAAAATGAGAATTTAGAGTCTTTACCAACCCTGACTCCACCAAAGTATTTCCTATCAACTTGATCTTTTCTAGATCCTTCTTTCTACCAAGTTTGGCATATTTCTCCGCCCCACCCTTCTTAAGATCTCTTTGTAAAAGGCCCAATTGAGGAGAAGGCTTGTTGCTCTTAGCCACAATTGGATTTACCTTTCATCCAGGAGAGGAAGAATCCCCACCACCTTTTGGTGCCTCAGCAGAAAGAACCGACACCTCCGAGACCACTAACTATAGATCTGTATCCATGTGCAAATTA
Source organism: Sequoia sempervirens (assembly GCA_007258455.2). Lineage (NCBI taxonomy): Eukaryota > Viridiplantae > Streptophyta > Pinopsida > Cupressales > Cupressaceae > Sequoia > Sequoia sempervirens. Next base: position 60,851 of record VDFB02032139.1, read on the forward strand.
TCTCCACCCGAAGGAACTAATGAAACACTAGAGATATTGTCCATCGGAGTTGAACCCTCAACCTCCTGAACCAAACTCAACAACCTTGGGTTCACTTCCTACTAGTTGAGATCATCCAATACCTCAAACTTGTTAAAAGTATCATCATCTTGTCTTTCCTTTAAGGTCCTCTTCTGACCCCGGTTCCTATTGTGAGCCTTAACTTGAAAAAAACCATCCGCACCAACCACTTCACCAGAGGCAAGGCCCTTCCCCTTATCAGCCGCAAGGGGGTTGCGAGGAGGTTGTGCAGGCTGAGACTCCATAGGCTTATATCTTGGATATCTACGCTGCAAATGACCATATTCATGACATAGATGACAATGGAAAGGAAGAGTCTCATAATCCAATTGCTACACCCAAGAGAAGGATCTCGCACACATATCCACAACATCGGGCAAAGGCTTACTATGATCAATTTCAACACAAATCTGAGCAAAAGTCACTACCTTTTTACCCAAGGTTTGCAACGAAGACCCAATAGGTTTTCCAAGCAGCAAAGCCACTAGGTGCAATGCATCCTCCTGACAACACTCCACCAAAAATCGAGGCAAACGAACCCACACCGGGACATGATTTGGTAGCTCCTCTGAGGGGATAAAGCCAACATGCCATGGTTTGATAAACAACCCCACCTAGTTATGGAAATAAGGACCACCCTCAAAGACCCTAGTGCGATCAACCATGCAATTAAAGGTTACCATAAAGTAACTATTGGCCAGCAATATGATCTCCATTTCTCCCTCTGGCGCCTAAGTCCTCTGGGCCCAAGATTCTAGAAACTGAAGTGAAACCCTCATCCCCAAAAAATTACAAAATAATGAGTGGTTCGTATAATATTCAACATCTTCAACAATCATCTCAGGCGGGATCACCAATTTATGCCTCTCCTGGCAATGCTCGAGATCGCTGTTAATCTTCTTGAGCCTTGCAGCATTAGACGACCCCACACCAACAAACCCTGAATCCAGAGCAAATAAATTATTATCGAAAGTCTTCAACCTATGGTTGGAGACTTCAAACCAAACGTTGCTCGAAAATCCATCTCAAGAGAAGCCCCAAAAGGCTCACCACTATGTAGAGACATCGAACCCAAGATGGGCATGCAAGAACACTACTCGACATAGGGTGGGGAAACCCCACACCACCACACCTGACCACCCTACACACACACACCCACCAGCCATACCCTACCACACTCGCACCAACCAAAGAAGACAGCGGCAAGAAAAATCCCCACACGCCACAAGACCCCCAAGCTTCACACCCACGGCCACTAGCCTAGTCCAACCGCACAACAACAACCTCAAGCACGGCAACAAAGAACACCGACAGGGAAAAAACCCTGAGCAAGGAAGAAATGTCGTTTGAGGGAAAACCACGGCCACCCAACACAGAGAACAAGGTAGAAAGAATGAACCAGCATGAACGAAACCCAAACAACCCACCCACAACGCACAGACAATTAGAGAGCGATCACGAGCTAGGTCTCGGGTGCCCTAGCTCGGCCTGAGAAGTTGCAGACGCCATCTCCCAGTGCATTTTCCTTTAATTTTCCCTATAAAATGTTTAATATTAAGGTTTGGGCCTTGGTTGTTGGCACTACAGGCAAGAAACCCCCAATATTATAGTATATTTATTCTTATAACATAATTATAGTAATATATTAGGTATTAGGGATATATTATTATAATATATTAATAAATATTAGGGTTACACTATTATAATGTTTTATATTAATATATCATTATAAACAAACAAATAAGCACACTAATAATAAATATTTTATAATATTATAATATAAATTATTAAGAATAATATTAATTATATTAATATATAAATATGATAAACTATTATATATTTATTAAATAAACAAAAAAAAGCAAATGAATAGTTATATTAAAATAGTATAACTATTAATATATTATAATATAGTATAACTATTAATATATTATAATATAGTATAACTATTAATAGTTTGATGTTTTTTCTTATCTTGATGATGATAATACTACCATGTATGAGCTTTTGGATATGGCTTGATTTGGTGCTACTTGCACCTTTAAACTTGCTAAATGGGTGTTGCAGGAATTCAACAAGGTCAACATTAAAATGAGGGGCTTGAAGGAGAATATGTCTAACCAACTAAAGGGATCTTCCTCGGACTTGCTCATTGAAAGGTTGGTGGATTTGGAATGCTCATTTTCTTATTTCAAAGCCTAGTGTGAAAGTCACATTGGAGTAATGGAGAAAAATATCAAGGAAACAAATGAGGACATCAAAATGCTACTGTAGGTTAGCCATAGTTTTGTAAAGAATAGTGTGGAATCATTCTCTTTGGTAAGATCAGTCAACTCTGTGAGGATCAAATGTACTTTACAAACATGCTTGAGAAGGATAAGACTTTCAAGGGGAAGGGGAAGAAGATTGCAAAAGTGGAGGCTAAAGGCTTGAGCACTAGAATAAGGGGGAGCCTAAGGAAGATGTTTGAAGAAGAAAAACAAGAGCTGGTGGAATGTTTAACCTGCATTATAATCAAGAGATTGAGGTAGCTAATACCTTGAAGAATATGAAGTGATTTATGTGTCTTTGTGTTGTTTTTTCTATTTATGCTTTTCATTTGTTTGGTCATTGTTGTTTGGTTGTTTTATGTTTGATGGTTGTTGCTTATGCTTTAATGTGTTTTCTCTGTCATAGTTGCATTTTGATGTAATGTGATGTAAAGGGTTTCGGGTCCCTTCAAAACCTATTTTTCCAATATATTCAAAAATGTTATATTAATAAAGTATATTGTAATATAATATAAAATATGAGATATATCATTGTGATGTGTTTATTTAAATTTTAATCTTAAAAATAAAAATAAAAATCATAATTTAACAACTGTCATGTAGTGGCTAGTACTTGTCTTTATAATATTATAATTATTATTTTTTAAATTTGGAAATAAAATGAAAGTTTTGTTAATTATAGTGTTTTAGTATTGTTAATTAGTTTTTTGCATGACCTAATCCTAATCCTAACTCACACCCTAATCCTAACCCTAACCCTAACCCTAACAATAAATTCTAAACCATTATTCTAATCCTAGACCTATCTCTAATCCTAACTATGGTCATAACACTATCCATAACTATGGTCGTAACCCTAACCCTAACAATAAAGAATTGTAGAGTGACATTACAAAAAAAATCTATGAATTAATATTGGGAATAAGATGTGGAATAAAGATATTAGATGAATAAATTTTTGGAGCATTATATCTATTAATCATACTTTAGTGATTTTTATTAATAATATTTTATTTTTAATTTATTTTAATTTTTCAATAGTTCTAATCATAATTTTTACCTTATTCTTAATTCTAATCCTAATCCTAATTATAATACTTTTAAGATTATAATAATTAATAATAATATCAATAAAATTATAATTTAATTAATAATTATAATAATTTTCGTTATTTTTATTTGTATTTATGTATGTTTTGAAGTTAATAAAATTTGGAAAATAAAAAAGCAACAATGTCAAATAGTTTTTTTTATATATTAAAAGGGTAAAAATTTATTCAATTAGAGAAAGTTCTAGAATACAATCAACAGGAAACAAAAGCCAAAAGCAACAAGGCACATCCAACCACCAAGAACCAGTGAACAATAAACCACCCACCCAAGAAAACCATAACCCAGTCAAGGACCACCCATATCCTCCTGAAGCAAACTTTACAGTTTATGAGCACATTCACTGGGAAGTTGCTCCCATTGATCCATCCTCCATTCATCCCTAAACTTTGAAGCCCATTTAGATAAGCAATCAACCACATTGTTCCATTCCCCAGGAGTATGAACAAAAGACAACATCTCAAGCGTGCTACACAACTAGTGAATCTTTCGCATAATAGAAGATAATTTCCAGTTCACCCCATCAATGTTCTGCCTATTGAACAAGTTAATCACAATTTGTGAATCAGATTCACAAATGATCCTATGTCAACCAAGGGAACAAGCTTTTTTCTAGCGCAACAAGAATAGCCAAAGCCTCCATAAGGTTATTAGACTGGATACCATGATACTTGGAGAAGAAGAAGAGGACATCCCTAGAACTATCCCTTGCTAAACCTCCCACACCAACATAACCCAAAATTCCCCTAAAAGAGCCATCAATATTAATTTTCAAAATCCTAGTAGGAGGTGGAGACCATCTACCTTCTCTCTGAATTTTCCTTTTGGGGCATCTTCTTCCAATGGAACAGGGATTCTTCAAACTGAGACCACTCAGACCCAAACCTTAAAACACCTTAGTCTCCTCAACATTCAAAGGAACACCAACATCACACTTATCTGAAATAGTCTCCTAAAGCATACTAAGAATACGTTGCCAAACTCAAGGGCAACCACCAACTTTTTATCTTGGAAAATCCTACAATTCCGCTCTAGCCAAATCTAGAAAAGAATGCACGAAGGCCCCATAGACCACACCGTCTGGAGAGGGAATGCTATAGTAGAGGGTCTCCCAAAAGACCTCCAAAACGCAAAAAGGGATAGAGCATGCACACTTGGGTGCCTCCAAACCGCCCATCACAAATGCCAAATAGCTCTAGAGAAGGAGCATTGGAAGAAAATATGTGAAGAATATAAACATATAGATGGCCCTTGAAAACCCTCTTCAGAAGATTGTACCAAGTAAGACATTTGTCCTGAGCTACTAACCAAAGGAAGAAGTTGCATTTGGGCCACACAAACTTGTTTCATGCACATTTCCACCAATGGATTTCATCCCCCCACACTTCCTTCTATCCAATTATCAGTACCCTGCTGCCACTAAATAAACCCCTTTAGGATTTGGGGCCCAGGACAAGACATCCCTTTACTATAAAGAGCAGCAAATTCTCTTTGCTTAAATATTACCTAGCTCAACATGATCCACATTTGAACCCCTAGGAGGCCAAAGGTGTTACCCTTTCCATCCGAGCACCTCATCACTAACTTTCATCCATCCAACTTCCATAAAAAGAGAGCCCAAATTCTATAGATGAGGATGAGAAGTGAATAATGAGGGGTATCCATCCCAAGAATCAAGCCAAAAAGGAGCATCATCATTAGGCCTTGAGGATTTTAGCCCAACTTTGATCTTGATTGATACACCAATGCTAGTAAAGCTTGGCTTCCAAAATTTGACTAGTAATGACTGTCTGCTAAAGACCCAAGCCCCCTTGTTGGATAGGCCTACAAATAGAGTCCCACTTAACCAGACTCCACTTCTTAGAATCCAAACTGCTAGACCAAAGAAACTATCTAGAGAGTGCATCAAGCTCTCTAATGAATCTCGCAGGAGCAACTTGAACCATACACTTGTAGAGAGGAAGTGCCTGGACCACAACCTTTAGAAGCATAATCCTCCTAATAAAGGATAGCCACTAACAAGTCCAATGATTGACATAACCCCTAAACTTGTCCATAATATGCTACCAAGTCATTCTTGGCAGAAGGGGACACAAAGAGGGGAACCCATAAATACACAAATGAAAGATTACCAATATGAAATCTGAGAATGTGAGCAATCTGATATTGAATAAGTAGAAGAGTGTTGAAGAAAAAGATAAATGACTTCCCTTCATTAATCTTCTAACCCGAAGCAACAAGCAAATTTCCAGAGCTTGCTTGAAGTTGTTTGCTTCCCTGATTCTAGCCATACCCAAAAGGGAAATATCATCCACAAATTGTAGATGGGTTCGTGGAGCTAAGCCATCTCCCCAAGACCAACCCTAAATCAACCCTCGACTCAAATAGGCTTTAAGAATTCTTCCCAAACCCTCATCCATAATAATAAAAAGATAAGGAGACAAGGGGTCACCCTGTCTAAGGCCTTTAGAAGCACCAAACAAAGAAGAGGGCACACCATTAATCAACACTGAATATGACACTAACATGACATAACTCATCACCCAATTAATCCAATCCTTAACAAACCCAAACACACATAGAATCTTGCAAAGAAAGGACCATCTGACCCAATCATAAGCCTTAGCCATATCTAGTTTGACAAACATAGCCTTTTATTTAGAAACCTCCATGGAGTGGATAACCTCAACTACAATCGCAACTCCATCTTGAATATGTCTACCAACCACAAAACCCCCCTACTCCTCTATGATAAGATTATTTATCCAAGGCTTTAATCTCTCAGCAATCAACTTTGTAATGATCTTATAAACAACATTACATAGAGTGATTGGCCGAAAAAGATCAAAAGAGTTAGCACCCTCACATTTGGGAATAAGAGCTAGAAAAAATGAGTTAAGAGCTTTCAACATTTATTTAATATTATGAGATTCTTGCACCACCTCCAAAAGATCCAGTTGATAATATCCTAATACTCCTAAAAAAACTCAATAGGAAATCCATCTAGGCTCAGAGCCTTTCCTTTTTTCATGCTAAAAATAACCTCCTCTAACTCATTAAGAGAAATGGCCAAGAAAGTTCAACATTGTCATCATAGGAGACAACATAAGAGTTACACACCAAAACTTGATCCACTTTTTCTAAATCCTCCTCAACATCCTCTAAGAATAAAGTAGAGAAGTACCAAATGGCCTCCTTGGAAATATCATGAAAAGAAGATAGTTGAGCACCCTAAGAGGACATAATAGAGGAAATTAAATTCCCATGTCCCCTGGCCTTGACGAAGTTGAAAAAGAAAGAAGTATTCTTGTCTCCCTCCTTCAGCCAATCAATTCTTGATTTTTGCTTCCAAAACAACTCCTCTTGTAAGTCCCATTCAAACAACTTCTCCAAAGCTTTCACTTCAACCTTAAGGGACTCTTGAGTGATACCTTGGTCTCTATTATGCCTAGAAATAATATCAAATTGGTTTTGAGCTACTGATTTTTCCTTAAAGACATTCCCAAAGCATTCCCTATTCCACTTCTTTAGCTGAAATTTCACAAAATGGAGCCCTTTAACAAAAGTGTACATGGTTGTCCCATGCGAAGGTAGACCATCAGAACACCAAACCTTGACAAGGTCCTGTAGAGAAGGGTCTCACAATCACATTAACTGAAGTTTAAAGGAGGGGTTCTTGACATTTTCTCAACCCTACGAAATTTTTTTTATGGGCCAGTGATCCAAGCCACGCCAATCAAGGATTTCAAAATTAGAAAACCACTAGTTGCCTAACCAAAAACTAGAAACCAAAAACCTATGTAACCTTTTATAAATAGAGTTCTCACCACATCTCCTATTTCTCCAAGTAAACAAACCATTGAGAGGATTTATACCAATCAAATTCAGTTGGGTTATATTAAAGTTAAATAGAGATGAAGAGGGATCCTATTGATCCAATCTACCTCCCTTCTCCTCAAGATTGAGAATAGAATTAAAATCCATAGCTATAACCCAAGGAAGCAATGGAACTAAATATCTCACATACCTTAAATGATCCCACAAACGAGCCTTACCAAGTAGATCAGTAGGAGAATAAAAATTAGAAAACAACAGGATTTCTTCAGATTCAAAGCTTGAAGCAACCATGGATAAAGAAGATCTACTTGCAATCCACCACAAGGGGGAGATCTTATGCATGTCCCAAAAGCAAACAATCCCACCTGCATTGCCCTGAGCACCAATGCATTAACATTGACCATGCCACCAAAGCTTGGATGAAATATTGTCTATACCCTCTATAGATAACTTAGATTCTTGGATAAAAAAAAAATTAGGGGAATGAGCCTTAACCATTTCCTGAATAGCCTTTTATTGAGGGATGTTATTCAAACCCCTTACATTCCAAGAGAGAACAATCATTTATGGGGTTTAAAAAAATGAGATTCAAGAGGTTTAACAGATTATGACTCCACCAAATTCTCACCTATAACCTTGATCTTGTCTTGATCTTTCTTCCTCCTAGCCTTGGAAGGCTTCTTTGAGTTCACCTTAAAGTTTTTTCTGGTGAAGACCCAAAGAAGAAGAAACCTGGAGGCCCTTACTCGAATCCTAAATTGTACCTAAATATTGTGATTCCATACAATCATTAGGGGGGATAGACTCCCCCTCTAACCCTACTGGAATGACTGATAAAATAGAATATTTTGAGGCATGACCAAGAGGAACCATAGCACTTGGATCCATGTTGAGATTGCCACTCCCATCCTTATGAGAGACCAACTACTCCACCTCACAGACATCATCAATAGAAACAACCTTATTTGAGCTCATCACTTGCTACTCCAAGTCTTCTAGGGACTCAAAATGGTTGAAACTTGCATCATCTTGTCTATCCTTAAGGGTTCTTTTTTTTCCTCTTCCCTTATTGCAATATTTTACTAAGACAAAACCCTCCTTATTCGTTTCCCCTTCAGACATAGGGGATTTTCCTTTCTCCTTTGAAGGGTCTGAGTGAGGAGGCACCCTAGCAAAAACCACACCAAAAAGAGCACCAAAGACCTTGAGTTTAGGACACTTTAGCTACAGGTGACCATATTCGTGGCAGATTCTTCATCGAAAAGGCAGAGTTTCATAGTCTAACTGTTGAATCCTTGATGTGGTCCCATATAAGTTCCAACGAATCAGGTAGCGGATTTTTTAGATCAATCTCCACACAAATATGATCCAAAGAAAGAGCCCTCTATTTTAATTTCTGTTGTGATGGCCCCATCGACTTACCAAGAAAAAGTACAATACTATGCAAAATATCATTCCTCTAGTATTCAATTGGAAGCCAAGGAAGTCTTACCCAAACCTGAACCCACGATGAAAGCTCTTTAGCTAGATTAAATCTAGTGTACCAAGGTTTCAAGATCATCCCCACTTGATTGTAAAAGTAGGGCCCTCCTTCAAAATCCTTATTACGATCAACAATACACGAGAAAACTACCATGAAATACATGTTTTTCACTTGCAAAACCTCCATGTCTCCCTTCGGGTTCTAGGTATGCCAAGCCCAATACTCTAGAAACAAGAGAGAAACCCTGATTCCCATGAGCTTGCAAATTAGAGCATGATTTCTCCAGTAAGCAACATCCTCAACAATAGATTCTGGTTGGATAACCAAAACCAGGTGAGTCTCACTCCTGGCTAGGCAATAATTCACTTTCAAAATTCAAGACAATCCACCATGAGATGAACCCACACCATTTGAAGCAATATGCTTGAGATTGGCATCCATAGCTTGTTAGTTGGGGAGAAATCAACCCCATAATAGCATTTGAAAAAGACACAGGTAGATCCTACACGAAAAGCCTTAGATTCCATAAAAAACTAAGACTCGAGCACCTTACACAAAACCCAAAGCTTGACCCAAAGTAGAGAACCACTCAAAACAAGAAGAAAAGCCCCAAACATTGAAAAAACTCCACCCCAACACACAAAACACACAACACTTAGCACAAAATCCCCGCCCAAGAGCATGCACCAATGACACCTTACATGCGGGTCACGGCCAGTAGGGTCGCGGATTTGCACAAAACCATTTGTGCGCCCTTAAATTTCATTCCACCCCCCCTCCAAAATAGTCAACATTGTCAAATAGTATAAGATTTAATTTAATTGTGTAAAATCAAATCCCTAGGAAGATTATCTTTATATGGTAAATTTATGGATGTGCTTTAATTTAAGTTTTATTTTATTATTTTAATAGTGTGAATCCAAATCTCTATAAATAGCTAATTGATTTTTGTGAGATTTTTCTAATAAAAAATAACAATTACATACATTAAAAAAATCATTCTTAAAAAAATGTAAAAATAAGTAACATTTATTTATTTTAGAAAGATTTAATGAAGTGACTTTATAAAGCAAAAAATAAAAAATCATTTTAAAAAATGTTAAAAAAATAGTTTATCTTGCTTTCCCTACAAATTCACTCATAACACCCCAAACTTCTTAGCCAATTATGTTCAAGAAAAATATTTTTAACAATTTTTGAAGTTAAGTATTTAACATGTTTACTTTAAAAAAATTAAATTATATTTGAAGATCATAAAATTCTAGTTTTTAATTGGTTCAAAACCATCTTATTAATAACTAATTAACAAAATGAGTTGAAAAACTAATTGCAAAGGAGGTACTAATAAGAGATGAAGTAGAGAATATTATAATATAATATAAAATATGAGATACATCATTATGAGGTGTTTATTTAAATTTTAATTAAAAAACAAAAAATCATAATTTAATAAGAGATAAATTGAATTTTAATTAATATTATTATAACTTTATAAAATATTATATTAAAATTATTAAACATAGTATATTGGCACTTGCACGAAAGTAGGTCTATAATTGAATCTATATGTACTAATAAAAAATTATACAACATTCTAAGTGTAATAATTATTTATTTATTCATTATAAATGAGTTTCGAGATGAGTGACATCATTAGAGAAAATTTTGATGTCACACACAATGGGGTAAAAACCTATGGCACAATTTTATAAAAAATTGTCCAACACAAATAAAAAATTCAACTTTAACCGCATAAAAGTAATTTTTATGTTTTAAATTTTGAAATGATGTAAAATAATGAAATGAACTCTTGATGAAGTTTATGCTTGTAATTTTTCTATTTTCTAAAAAACTGTTTTGATATTTTTTATAAATTTAATAGCAATTTTTTTATATGTAAACATATTTGTTTTTTTTAAATAAAAGGCACATGGCCTATATATATTATATAAAAGTTTTTACATTAGTTCATTTTTTATAAGGAAAAAAATGACAATATTACCACCTAATCTACCTTTTTGATGATTACAGTTTAATCACAATGCAGATATGAAAGTTTACAAAATAAAATTTAGTGGTAACGTGCCAAGATCGGGTAGGACCAAGTAAGTGTAAACCTTGTAGATAGCTCCTGAGTGAAAAACTTCACTGCTTCCATAAAACCTAGATTGCATACATAATACCAAAATTTATTATTTATTGGCATTCAAACATGCTACTCCTCCATACGCTTCACCTAAACTGAATTCTCATCTTGAGCTTCAGTCTCCTCTTGAAAATGCCTACCACGAGCAAATAAGTCATATCCTGCTACTAGGTCCCTCTCTGTTTGTACCCCACGAGCAATACACAAAAAAGGATTTACATAGTGTCACCATGGAAAATATTCATGCTTTCCCAGATTAGAGAAACCCCATACATTTTCAATCCCATCAACAACAAAAAGGACCACCCATAACCCAAACATCGAGACACTACATATTTCATCACACACCAACCCAAATCATACCACCAACACCAAGGAGCACAACATGACAAACCATCCATATGAAATTGACAAGTTCACACCAAAGGAGAGGCCATACATTAATGCTAGAAACAAAAAAAATTGTACCATAAAGGAACCCCTCAACGCCATCAGTTGAGCAATGAAGCCACAACTTGTAGATGTTCACAGAAAATGCCCCTCTAGTCAACCCCATTAGTCGATTCCAGATACAAGAGATGTTTAAGGAAAATCACCCACATGAAGCATGCACCCTGTGTTCTTTTAATGCATTCTCTTTGATATCAAGAAGAAAGGGATGTCGCTTCACATGGATTTTCGGAATGCAAACCTTGTTCATGTCTCATGGTCGAGGCAAACCAACAACTAGCTCAACAAT
>VDFB02032140.1:0-26984 GCA_007258455.2 Sequoia sempervirens
AAGCAAATTGGTCGACTATTTCATCAATTTGGTCAACTTGTTGGGATGTTTACGAAAAGTTGTGTGTTTTGTCCAGACATCATGTGTCTAGAAATTAATAAATATTATAATATAATACAATATCAGACAACATTGTTTTTTAAAAGAAATAAAAAATCCAAGTCAATGTATTCATATCAAGATGGATCAATATGGATCTTAGATGACTATGAAAGAATGTGTAACACAGTAAAGTAGGAAAATATTATTTTCAAGAGAATAAAATGTCCTTTAAGTCAATATTTTATATTCACTCGGTCAATGTTAATTATTTAAAGAGATTCTACGAATTTGGGAAAGTTGAAAAAAAAATCGTCAAAACTATTTTGATCAAAATAACAATAGTAGATTATGTTGGGAAAATAAACCCAACTACAGTGGGAAAAGAATGAAAAAACACAAAACTAAGAGACAACAAGACAAGGAGGCTGAAATATATTATCTATTTTATTCATTCACAAAATATTACATTCAAAATGATTACACAAAAATCAGAGCTAAAGCTCTATATATTCTTCATACAAAAACTGCACATATTCTGGTGCACTAGAGCTTTTTGTGTGCTGCTGTGTGCTGGAGATTTTTCGAAGCACTGGAGCACTACTCTCTACCAATGTCTTCTACTGCTACAGATTCTCTTGAACATTCCCTGTTCTATTCTGGTCTGTTGAACATTCCTCCTTGTCTCCTGCTGCAAAAACTACAGTTGTTTCTACTACGGAAAAAAAAATTTATTCTATTCTTTTGTCTTACTTTCCCTTTCCAAAAATTGGCACTCATTTTCAAATTCACCTACTAGAATAAATTTTGCTACCAAAGCAAATTAATTAGGACAACAAATATCTAACAGTGAAAAAGGGGGGAATGATCCAAAGTGGATCTCATCTGGCTAGGAATTTATTGTGTTTTCCTGTTGATGCTCGGGATTAAATATTCCAACACTCCCCCTTAATCTTGAGCCATTATGCTTTTCATCATTATTTAAGATTTCTAGAGCAAATTTTCCAGAGCTAATTTTCAGGAGCACTGGTCCTTTTTTTTCATCACTTTGCAGAATTTTTGGAGCAATGGAGCAATTCCAGAGCACTGGTGCAAAGTTTTCAAAGCATACTTATTTGCAGTTGTTCTGATTTATGGCACCTTTATGAGTTTCTAGAACTGAATTTCTGGAGCATCTGTGCTTTTCTGTGTTTTCTAGAACTAAAGTTCCGGCACATTCTTGCATACCAAGCCTATTTTTTAGGCATTCAAAGGATTCTTTTGACAATGCCTTTGTGAAAATATCAGTGAGATGCTACTTAGATTTTCAGTATTGAAGTTCAATATCTCCATGCTCCACCAACTCCCTTATGAAATGGTAGTGTATTTCGATGTGCTTGCTTCGTCCATAAAAGATGAGATTCTTAGTCAATGCAATAGAAGACACATTTTCACAAAATATGGTTGTACCATCTTGCTCCTCATTCAAATTTGCAAGGATTCTTCTAATCCAAATAGCCTAATATGTTGTTGCATTTGCTACTATGTACTCCACTTCGGTTGTGGAGAGTGAAACTATGGGCTAATTTTTTGATGCCCATGATATTGCTCCTGAACCCATGTGGAACAAATATCCCGATGTGTTCTTCCTGTCATCTACATTTCCTACTCAATCACTATCTGTGTACCCAACGAACTGAAACTCATTGGAGGCGGTATACATGATGCCATAGCCTTTCATGCCATTAACATACCTTAGAATTATTTTTCCTTCTTGCCAGTGTGTGTCCTTAGGTTGCTCCATGAACCTAGAAATTAGGCTTATCATGTACATTAAATCAAGTCTTGTTGTTGTCAAATACATGAGGCTTCCAACCATGCTCTTGTAGAGGGTTGGGTTAACATCACTACTACTATCCTTTTTGCTTAATTTTAGACCTGTAGTTGTTGGGGTTGGGGTTGGTTTGATGTCCAACATTCTAAATCTCTTCAAGATTTGTTTAGCATAATTTGTTTGTGAAATAAAGATGTCATGATCCGTTTGTTGGACCTCTATGCCTAGGATATATTTTAGAAAACCTAGGTATGTCATTTCAAACTTATTTTTCATTTCCTCTTTGAAATCAACAATGAAAAGATTACTATTTCTTGTGAAAATTAAATCATCTACATACAAAATAGTAATAAGAATCTCACCATTGGCTACCTTGATGTAGAGTGTGGGCTCACTACTATTTTTACTAAAGCCATTGCTCATAAGGTACAAATCAATTCTACTATACCATGCCTATGGTGCTTGCTTCAGCTCGTAAAGAGCTTTGAAAAACATGTAGACTTTGTCTTCTCTCCATGGGACTTCATAGCCAAATGGCTGCTCCACATACACCTCTTCTTTCAGCACTCCATTCAAGAAGGCTAATTTCATGTCCATTTGAAATACTTTCCATTCGTGTTGGGATGCAATTGCTAGGACTATCCTCACTGTCTCTAGCCTTGTAACTGGTGCATATGTTTCATTGTAATCTCTTCTAGGCTATTGTTTGTATCCCTTGACAACCAACCTTGCTTTACGCCTTTCAACCTTACCATCAGTAGTGCATTTGGTCTTATAGACCCACTTAACTCCAATGACTGATTTCCCTTTGGGTAAATCAGTGAGCTTCCATGTTTTGTTTCTCACTATAGCGTCCATATCTTCATCCATGGCCTTTCACCATTTTTCTTATTTCATGACTTCTTCAAAATACATTGGATCACTATAAGAAAACATATAAAAATATGAATTCTAATCAAAGTCATCATACCTTGTGTTGTCATAAATTTCGCTCATGCTTCTGGTCTTCCATGGCATAAGTGATGCAAGCATAAGGTTAGAATTTCTGGAGCTACTTGATTGCTGGACTGATGAAGAAGACTGTTGCTATAGGTTTCCAGAGCAACTTCCTGCTAAAAGTTTCCAGAGCATCTTCCCTGCTGGGGATTTCTAGAGTATCTTCTCTACAAAGAATTTCTAGAGTTGCTGCTACAATTTTATGAACTGCCAGCTTGCTGTGGATTTCCAGTGCATCTTCCTTCTGTAGCTTCTTCATCCTAAAAGAGTATTGACACTGAAATACCTATATTTCTATCCATTGTTCCATCCCATGACTCATTTTCAATGAATTCAACATCCCTGCTGATCACCACTTTCTTGGTGATGGGATTGTACAATTTGTAGGCTTTGGATTCTTCACTATAGCCTATGAAAATGCATTTTTCTCCTTTTTTATCAAATTTCTTCCTTTTCTCTTTTGGCACGAGTGCATATGCCACACATCCAAATATTCTCAAATGATCAACACTCCATTTGCATTTTTTTCATGCTTCTTGTGGGATCCTATCACGAATGGCCTTTGTGGGGCACTTATTCAAAATGTAGACTGTTGTTGCTACAACATCACCCCAATATTCATTAGATAATCCTTTTTCCTTTAGCATGTTTGCTTCCATTTTCATGATGGTTCTATTCTTTCTTTCAACCACTCCATTTTGTTGTGGAGTATATCGGGTTGTGAGTTATCTTTGAATACCATGATACTTGCAAAAATTTATACTCTTGAGATATATACTCTCCCCCTCTATCCATTCTGAGGACTTTGATATAGTGGCCACTTTTCTTTTCATCTAAGGCCTTAAACTCCTTGAAATTCTCAAATGCATCTGATTTGTTCTTCAAAAATACACCCAAATTTTTCTACTATAGTCATCTATGAGTGTCATGAAATAAACATTTCCACCTAGGGTTGGGGTCTTCATGGGACCACAAAAATCTGAATGCACCAACTCTAATGGTGCTCTACCTCTCCTAGAATGCCCTGATTGAAAGGGTTTCCTATGTTGTTTACCTATGATGCATGCCTCACACTTTCCATTGGGATCTACAATTGCTGGTAGGCCCCTAACCATATCTTTTTTAGCTAAAATATTTAAACTAGAATAACATAGATTCCCATACCTCAAATTCCAAGGCTTGGATGGGTCTTGAATGACTATTTTGAAGGCTGCATACTTTACGCCTATTGACTGTGCTAAGATTTCCATTTTGAGGGAAAACATTTGGTTCTTTGTCATTTCAACCATTGCCATAACTTTATTCCTTCCATCCTTATCATAGATGATGCATTCACCTTTCTCCATCAGCACTTTATAACCATATTGGACCATCTATCCAATGCTCAAGAGATTGTGTTTCATCCCTACGGCATAAAAGATTTCATGGAACTATCTTTCTTCACCATGCTTGGTTTGTAGGCACACTATGCCCTTGCCCATGACTGAAACCTTTTGATTGTTCCCCATTTTGATTTCATACTTAATGTTGTGGTCAATGGAGGCAAATAAATTTTTGTTACCACTCATGTGGTTACTACAACCGCTGTCCAAATACCAAACTTCAGCACTGCCTTGTTTTGCAAGATTGCATGCAATGAACACTTGTGACTATTTTTCATTTTTTTCCTTGTTCTCGTTTACCACATTTGCATTTTTTCTCCCTTGGTCACACTATTTTTTCCTACATTCACTTGCATAGTGACCACACTTGTGACAGTAGTAATACTGTACATTGCTCTTATCAGATCTCTAATTCGAGCTACTATGTTTCTTTGTGTTTTGGAAGTCTGATTGGGAGGTGCTAGCCTCCTCTTGACTATTTGAGCCTCCTCTTATGGAGTTACTTCTACCTCTGCCTCTTTGACCTCTTCCTCTACCATTTCTTCCTCTTCCCCTGCCTCTCACATTGGCTTGTGCTTTGAAGGCTTGTTCCTGGGAAGAATTTGTAGACCTATTTAGGCATTTCTCATGGGTTTGAAATGAACCCATTAACTCATCAACTGATAATGTTGAGAGGTCCTTTGCCTCTTCTATGGCAATAACTACCGGGTCAAATTTTGTGGGTAAAATTCTGAGAATCTTCTCCACAATCTTCTACTCTTCAATGGTTTCTCCATTTATCCTCAATTATTTAATCAAGGTGGAAGCCCTTGTATGAAAATATAAAATGGATGCATTGTCCTTCATCTGCATGGTCTCAAATTCTCTCCTTTGTAGCTGGAGTTTCACTAACCTAAATTTCTTAGTCCCTTTGTAGGTGGTTTGAAGTATTTCCCATGCTTCTTTTGCATAACTAGCTGCTACTATTCAAGGAAAGATAGCCTCTATCAAGGCTGCCTCAATCAAACTAAGGGCTTTAGCATCATTTTTCCTTATCTCTTTCAACTGGTTCTTTTGAGCATTGCTCAATGTTGTAAATGCATTTGGGTTAGTCACATATGTGAACCCATTTTCTACTAAAATGGTTTTCATTTTATTTTCCCATACGTCATAATTTTTACCATCAAATATAGGTGGTTGCTGCCAACTCCTATTATCTCCTCCAGCCATTTTGCTAAATGGGGGAAAATTTAAATACCCAGATAAAATATAAGGCTTTTCTCCACTACCCAGAAAACCAGGGCTTTCCCAAATACCTAGAAACTAAGGTTTTGTTACTACACACCTAGGAACAAAGCTAGTGCTTTAAAAACTAAATGCCCAGAAAACTTAGGGGCTCTTATACCAATCTGTTGGGAAAATAAACCCAACTACAGTGGGAAAAGAATGAAAACACACAGAACAAAGAGACAACAAGACAAGGAGGTAGAAATATATTATCTATTTCATTCATTCACAAAATATTACATTCAAAATGATTACACAAAATTCAGAGTTAAAGCTCTATATATTCTTCATACAAAAACTGTGCATATTCTAGTGCACTGGAGCTTTTTGTGTGCTGCTGCATGCTGGAGATATTCTGGAGCATTGGAGCACTGCTATCTGTCAATTTCTTCTATTGTTGTAGGTTCTCTTGAACATTCCCTGTTCTATTCTATTCTACTAAACATTCCTCCTTTCTACTACTGCAAAAACTTACTGTTGTTTCTTCTATGGAAAAAACATTCTATTCTATTCTTTTGTCTTACTTGCCCTTTCAAAAAATTGGCACTCGTTTTCAAATTCACCTACCAAAATAAATTTTGTTGCCAAAGCACATTAATTGGGACAAAATATATTTGATAGTGAAAAAGGGGGGAATGATCCAAAGTGGATCTCATATGGCTGTGCATTTATTGCATTTTCCTATTGATGCTCAGGATTAAATATTCTAACAAATTACACATCAAGTCTTTAAAAATAGGGATGATGATTGTAGGTTTATTCTCTTAGATTTATTTTGTATGGATGAAATTGTTGATATGCAAATAGAGGTTATAGTAATGGGTATTAGGACTTCATTTTGTGGATTCTATTAGACTTTAATTTTTCTATGGGTATGTGCAGGATCATGATGGGCCAAAAAGTGGCAATATGATGCGTATGTGGCTGACAACTTTTTTTTACCCAAAATTGATGAAACGAAAAGAGTTTTTAAAGGAGATTATCAACTTTCCACCAATATAAATTATTCTTTACTTTGAATTTAATAATTAATTATTATTCATTTACTATTCAAATTATGGCTAAAGTCCTGATTGATAGACTAATTCAAAAACAACTATAGCTTTCAAACATTATCACATTTTTTGAATCCAAAATATGCATCACATTCTGTGCTTCACATACTATAGGATTAAAAAAAATAAAAATTGAATTTAATGAAGTTTTGACCAAGTTAAGGTGGTCAGACATAAGGGTTTTTAATATTTTTTAAAAATTGTAATAAAAAAATTAATAATTAATTATTTACTTGGAAAAAAATTACAAAAAAATATGCATCACATCGGGACGTGAGTCCTCAGCTTATATCTAAAATCTTATAAAAAAAAATTATCATTTTATTGTGGTTAGGGTGGTCAGATACACACCTACTTCTTATTTTTTCCCTGAAATTTAAGTACTATTGCATTGAAATTTTAAATTTTCACCAACCACATTCAATTTACTACAAGTTGGCTATTTTTACTATAACCAAGTTGGTCTTCTAATCTACCTATGAAATTGCCAATTCCAATCAAAGGAAACTCGAAGGACCTAGACCAACTAATGAGGATTTTAAAGACCTCCTACACTTTGCACTCTGCAAGACCCGAGAGGGTGATCCCTTAATGCATTTACAACCTCTGCACCATTATCATAAACAACATTAACAACAACATATAATCTCATTCAATAGCTCAACATAATAGGATAATACTGAATATAATTGGTTGTTCATCAATAATATCAACTATTTGGAGCATAAGATAAAAACAACACATTTCACAATATAAGATAGTCATTGATTTGCAATTTGTAGCAAGCTCTAGGTAAAGACAAAAAAATACGGAACCATAGGAATAAGTACAATTTAGATCAGTGCCATATATCCATTAGAGGAGTCAGATTCATAAGCATTTAAGGGTTTATGACAAATTTAACACATAACATTTAAGATCCTTGATAACATTACTTTACAATTTCATCAATATGTATTCTAACCCAATACTACTTATCAAATCCTTATATAGAACATATCCACCTACGATCCCATTCAAGCATTTTAATTAATTCCTTCAATTAAAGCTAGAACAAGAATTATACACACCACAACAGTGAGATGAACGAGACAACCCTTGATCATCTTATTCAAAATTCAGATATGCATGTACAATGGAGAGACATGAGTTTGAATTAATCACTTCAATTAAAATGTTTGTACTGTTATTAAACATTAAATCCCCATGAATTCAATACCTACTACATAATGACTCAAAACCTAAATTGCATTTTCCTAAAACCATCAAACTTTACAATTTTCTCTACAACTTCACGTAGACTCGACCAAAAAATATCTCACTTGCTAACCCATACTTCTAGCCTTGAAATCCTTCTTATAGAAAAATAAGGAGCAAACAAGCATCAGGCCAAGAAGTACATGTGTCACCAGCCAATTAGACTGCCTTGTGATATTTCAAAAATTTGTTACAACAGCAATCTCCCTGGAGAATCTTCTTGTTCATCATACCCGTTGAGAATGGTTGATGCAACAACAAAACTTCAAGAATTCCACGCCTAGACTATCACCAAAAACAAAAATGGAAACCATTGTAACTATAATACCTGATTTGTCAAGCATTAACAACTTACTCCCCTTTCACTCTTCTTCAGTTAAATATACATTTACCCATTTTTGATACTCTTCATCAGTTGGCCAATCAAAATTGATCACCTCATTAACCTTGTCACTATAAGGTGTGTACTTAACTAACACTTGATTCTCTTCTCTTTCAAAAAATCCAAGAATGAGTTGGTGCTAATGATTTTGTACATACATCAAAACCAATAAATCATAATCTGATTCATCACAAATCAATTTAATTTGATCATTGATGACCTCATTTGCCTAATCCTGCCATTGTTGGAGTGACCTGATATTTCCCTCCTCATCAATTATGCTAGGTAACAATGTGTTGCTTCAATCATCAAAGTTCTTCACCAACTCTCTGATCTTCCTACTCAAGTGATCTGGTAAGGTTTGAAAACCTTGCAATGACTTAACTAACACCTGAGTAGGCTTTAATGATTTGGGCCTATTATTTATATCAAACCTTGAGGCTTTAAACATTATGTCTAAAGCATTGGCCCTAGGGATCCAATTTTCAATTAATGGTACTACTACCTCCTGATCCCTATCAATATTCTTTATTGCATCTAATAATAAAGAATATAAAGAATACACAGATGAAAATCTATCATCAAATTTCTCATTTAAATGTCTCAATACAGTATTAACAACATCCCTCTACTTTGAAAATACCTCCTTCTCACTTACCTTCAACGATGCTTGTAACTCTGCAATTTTGTGCATTAGATGCTTCTTTGTAGGACCTACAAAGAATTCTATTTCTTCATCAATTAGCTCTAAAGTATGGTCAAGAAAAGGAGTTTGGTTGGGGGACCCCAGTGTAGAAATAATGGGAGAAGTAGGAGGCACTAACCCTAATGTGGAAGGAAATGTTCTGATCCCTGGAGCACTTGATGTCTCCCCAGTCTGCTTGTACTTTAACCTATCCACCTCAGTGTGCAGCTCAACATTTCTTTGTTGCATCTTGCTATATTCCCCAATTACGAAATTGTACTTCTGCATTAGGATTTTCTTTTTAGACTCCTCTCTTTCAAAAGTCTTTTGGGCCAATTTGGCCACATTTATAGTCAAATTTTTGGCCTCTGTGGTTGAGGTTTCTGAAGCTCTCTATATGATCAACCCTCCTCTTAAATTTGGGTTAATATAAATAACATTTGGCTTTCTCCCTTGATGGGCCAAAGCCCAAATTGCCAAGGTCTCATATTCTTCACTAAAGGCAGAATCTTGCAATGCTGCCTTGACCTCTTCTTCAAAATCTTGCAAGGGATATTTGGACTTCAAAATAGCATTAAAACATATGGCATATGTAATGTCCCACTCAAGAAAAATTAAGAAACCAACTTGATTTACCAATTTTCTCCCCTCCTCAGGAGTGATGCCCTTGAATTCTTCCCTTAATTTAGCTTTCACTTCATCATCATTCTCCCGATCTGACCTGTCATGTCTCAATTCTCTTCTCCTCTTGCATTTATCCTGATATTCTTCCAATTTCATTCTCCATACTAGTTGCAAGAAGACTGGAGTTTTTACAAATGCATTATCATCTAGAAACTCCTTACATGCTTCCATTCTTGCATCTTGCACACATTTTCCTTTCATATCTAGACCAAAGAGAATCAATTCAGTCGGCTTGGGAGGGGAAGGCATACCCATCTGCATGTCCTGGTCGGTGACAACAATTTCATCCACCAAATCCTCATGTGATTGTTCAATCTTTTGCCACTTAGGGCTTGGCTCTGATGGTGGTGGTGAGGGACTATTCTCGGGTGATGATTCCAAATCAATAATCTTAATTGCCCCAAGTGTTTTGAGCTTTGGACCTAGTTGTGTAAGCAATTTCATTATTTGTTTTCATTTTCTATCCTCTTCTTCCTCATCGCTGCTATAATTTATTTTCCTCCTATAAATAGGCCTTTTCCTTATAGGTTGGTAAGTTGGCCCCATTTCAATTGGCCTGGCATCTTGCTCCTGTATGCCCAAATCTGACTCCAGGTTTACCTTCTTGGTCATCAAGGTGCCCATGATTTCTTTGAAGTTGAGCATCAAAAAGTCAATTTTCTTATGATATGGACTGAACTCCATCAATGGATCACACTTTGGATCCATTTTGTGCACAATGGCCAGTAGCTTGTCATAAGCTATCCATTTCTCCTTGTTTAATTTGTTCCTACTTAGGTCAAATTCATTTCTAATCAAGTCCCTAGGAAATTTAAACTCATGCAAAAACTTACCACCTTTTATCCTTTGTCTGAAAAGAGAAAAGAAGCCCTTAGGATCATGTTGCTGCTTGGACCCACACATCAAAAGATAATCTTCAAAAAATTTCCCAAAGTGTACCCAACCTCCTTTAGAAAAAAAATTTGACACCACAATATAATCTGGGAAAAATGTTCCCTTACCTTTCCCATTAAGGTTGTCCTCATGGATACAACAAATATGCCACATAACTTTTGCAAATCTCACTATTGGTGGCACATTGTATGCCAATATATGAGGGGTCCCTTGAAAACCATACACTCTCAAGAAAGTGTTGACTGGGTATGGAATAATGTCACCCCAGTTGTGGAAAAATTTTAACTCTGGCTTCCTCCCCTTTGGTCTAAGGAAATCATGCAAATCCTCGAGAATCCTAGGTATATTTACCATCATCCTGGCTCTCAATTTGGAAGCAAAACAATTGTCAAAATGCACATAACTGGTGTTCTCCCTGTTACATGATAAATCTACAGTCCACACCTGCATTGGAAATATTTCTCCATTAACCAACTGCCTTAACTCCATCTTCTCTTAAAAGAATTCATTATTCTTATACAAAAACATATACATTAACATGGAATACCAAAAGAATGGAGTTCTCGCATTATTTTTCTGCAACTTCAACAGCCCTTCATTTATCTTTTCGGCCAAGAAAGAAGCAAAATCATAAATCATTGAGAAATCAGGGTGTTGTATTTACACCCCAATGAAAACATAAGCAATAGGCATTACTGTGTTGGAGTTAAAACCCAAAATATGGCACAATGATTAAAAGGTGGCCAAGAAATGATTTTCAAAGTAGTTCATTCTGAAAGGTTCTTGGTCTAAGGAAATCACGAAAATCCTCAGGAATCTTGGGTATATTTACCATCAGCCTGGCTCTCAATCTGGAAGCAAAACAATTGTCAAAATGCACATAACTGGCATTCTCCTTGTTACATGATAAATCTGTAGTCCACACTTGCACTGGAAATATTTCTCCATTAACCAACTGCCTTAACTCCATCTTCTCTGAAAAGAATTCAGCATTCTTATACAAGAACATATACATTAACATGGAATACCAGAAGAATGGAGTGCCTCCATCAATTTGTTGCAATTTCAACAGCCCTTCATGTATCTTTTCAGCCAAGAAAGAAGCAAAATCATAAATCACTGAGAAATTAGGTTGTTGTATTTGCACCCCCATGAACATGTAAGCAATAGGCATCACTGTGTTGGGGTTAAAACCCAAAATTTGGCACAATGAGTAAAAGGTGGCTAAGAAATTATTTGCAAAGAAGTTCAGTCTAAAAGGTTCTTGGTCATTAGGGCTAATATAGAATTTTGAACCTCCTTCCCTAGCCAAATGAGGTGGGAGCAACTTAACTCTGAAAAGTGATTTCAATTTCCCATACTCTCGTTTCATCTCTTCAAGATCAATAGGAACCAAGAACATACCAGACTCACTCAAATCAAAAACCTGTCAGAATTCCTCTTTGTTAATACTTAACAGAACCTTTCCATCATTATCTCTAATGACCCGTGTGACAGGGTAATATTGTGCAGCCACTGCCCTAAGCAAGTCTATATCATGGAACACATTTGATACCACCAGCTTCCCCATATCATACCTCCAACCATTCAAAAAGGGGGTGGGGAAAATTCCTATGTCCAAACCACAATCTGAACATCTCTAAACCTGTAAGAGGAACCCGAGCATCAGCTATGTTGGAACACTTATATACCAATCCCTCCCCTAGGGTTTTTCCTCACATCAAGACCAACCCCTTCTTCCTATCATTCATTGACAAGGGCAATTGATATTGGAAATCATCATATAGGTTTCTATTTAAATAATCAATCTGGCCAAAATGTTGCTTTGGCAGTGCCATCTTGGGTAAACTAGAATTTCCTTGCTATTTCAAACTTTAAAAAACTAGGACTAAATAGAAATACGAAATTACAAAATGGAACCTTGCAATTTCCAACAATTTAATTAACCTATAGCCCTAAAAAGATTATCAACAAGCCCTCCGACAAGCACACATCAAATTTCTCCATGTTCAAAATGAAAAATAACCAGGAGATACATAAATTAGCTCATGACTTTGTGTTTGCAAAAACCCAAATCTTTGTTGTAACAACTCATAACTTCATCCTTGGCCTTGAGTCTGCTTTGCAAAGATGTTTGAATGCTTTGTGACACAATAAAAGCAGGAGAATAATTGCTTTATTTCGATGAAACCATGCCAGTAGATGTCATGTCTGCCATTAAAGCTTACTCGCGGGCTGCGCGAATAGCTCCAATCACATTTGATGCAGATTCAAATACTAGTCGTTGATACTTCACTTCAATCAGATCATCAAACAACTGCCTCAAAAAAAACTAACACAATCTCCATCATGGTAATAAGGGCCCACCAAATCCTCAGTGTTTCCAAGGAAATCCATGTGGCGCTTGCCTGTGTATCGCAATCAATAAAGACCTCGCAACTTCTAATCATGCGATGGTGGGCAACCGTAGATCTCAATCATCGTCGATCATGTTCATTCAACATAGTCACCAGCTTGGTCATTAACCATTGAGCACCTTTCCTACTGAGATTATAACATCTCCATTGATTTGAAGCACCTGCATCTCACAAATGCTTTAGTAACCCGCTACATAATGTATTAAAACCTAATAAATGTATCAAAGTATTTCTATCATTTCTTTAGCTTCACTGGATGAGACATGTGGTGCCCACCTGTGATATCACAATCAACCAAAACAACGTGGTGGGGTCATCACAGGATGGTGGGGAATGACTGAGATCAAATGATAATTGATCTACGGTCACACAAACTTTCCCCCCTACAAAATATAAAACATTTATTAAATGAATGAGGGGACATCACTAGGCCGATGATAAACAATGACATAAGTTGATTTTAATGAAGGAGCACAGGACCATCCAAGACTTAGGAGAAATAAAGTCAGGTGAAGGGAATAAGACAATAAAACAAAAAGGGGCCCAGCCTAGATGAAGTGATGGGGCTTATGTTTTTTTAAAACCCTCCCAAAAACCAATGGCCAAATAGATCCCTCCTAAGGTGTAAAATAAACACTGGGGTTTTACATGAAGACAACTTAGGTAAAACCCCAACCTTAGGCTTTTCCCAAACACCATAGATGACCAGAGACATAAGGCAGGATAAAAATGGAACATAAACAAAAAAAAAATTGAAGTTCCATCAGTGGCTCCAGTTGGCGACATTCATTCCACTAGAATGAAGTGAGATTTGAGAATCTCAGGTTGAGTAGACAAATTGTAGAGACAACCAAAATGGATTTTCTGAAAAAAAACAACCCAACATATATACAAACCTAAACTACTATTCATGGAAAAAAACATACTTCAAGTGAAGTACAACTTCAAGAACTGTCCATGAACTGGTAGTTCAAGAATATCCCCTATCATTTCTTGGAGGAAGTATGAATCTTCACCCCACTTACTATGTATCAAAAATGGTCCCAACCAGATTGCATCAAATTTTCCATGTTTCCCTTTATCTTATAATCTGGCATTCCACATTAAGACCAAATCTCCATCTTGGAAACTCCTTGCAGTTGCCCTTTTTTCCTACAAATTTTTTACTTGCATCTACAATTTTCCATTTTTCATTTGAGCTTCCCTCCTGGTTTTATCTAATTCTATGAGAGCTTCCACTCTCAATTGCATCTCATAATTAATTTCATTATCGTACATCTAGACAAAATTATACATTTCCATCAGATTATTTTGGGGCAACCTTGCATTTATCCCATAGACCAAGTCAAATGGGGCACAACCTATTGCCTTCTTCACAGTTACCCTATCCGCCTAGACTGCTAGTCTCAACTTAGAACCCATGCCTTTTTATTCTGATCTAGGATTCTCTTAATGATCTTCATCAAGCTTTTATTGCTTGATTCTTCTTGTCGATTTCCCTATGGGTGATATGGTGATGAGTAAGAAATTTGGATGCCATGTTTTTCACAAAATTTTGTGTATTCCTTAGATCTGAAACACATTTCATTATCTAACACAATCCTTTTTGGACATCCAAACCTAGTCAATATGTTGTTCATCAGGAAGTCAATTGCCACTTTACTAGTTGCTTTCTTTGTTGGAATTGCTTCCACCCACTTGGTAAAATAATCAGCGGCCACCAATATACATGAGTTTCCTCCACTATATTTACATGATATTTCTCCTATAAAATTAATACCCCATTGCTAGAATGGAGATTGCACTACAACTGGTTTTAGAGGAAAGTTACCAGAAAATTTTAACTTCCCAGAGAAACGTTGACAAGCATCACATGTCTTCACTAGTTGGTGTGCATCCTTAAAAAAAGTAGGCCACCAAAATATAGCCCTCATTATCTTATGTACAGTTGTTTTGGCCATATAATTTCCCCCACAAAATCCACTATGCATCTCACTCAGAAGTTCTCATGCTTGATCTTGGTCAACATACTTTAGCATGACACCTTCTCCATTTCTCCACCAGAGCTTTCCATTTATGATACCATACTTGACAGCATGTAATTTCAATGTCCTTTTCTCATTTTCACTCAAGTTTTCAAGACATTTCATCTTTTGAAAATAATATATCACACCTTTATACCATTTAGAATACTCCATATCACATATGTGTGATCTATTTTCCTCTTCTAGCAAGTTTCTCTGATTTTCTTCTAGATTACTTTGGGCCATAAGCTTGGCCAATCCTTGTCCTCACACCAGCTTAGTAATCTGGATCTCAATGTTGAATTTATGGATCCTATTGATCCATCTACACCTTCTTCTTGACACTTCCTACTGTGTGAAAATATCCTTGACAACATCACGAGGTACATATACAACTACAGTAGCTCCCATCAAATAACGCCTGAAAGTTTTTACTACTTTTACCAATGCACATGCCTATTTTTCATTTATATCATATTTAAGTTCTACAACTTGTAAAGATTTGTTGAAAAAGGCTATAGGTTGTTCAAAACCCTCTGTATTCTTTTGCAACAACACATCTACAATTGTGTGGAAGGAAGCAAATGAAAGATCTGTAAGGGTTTAGAAAAATCAGGGGTTTTTGAAATAGGAGCCTCCTTTATTACTTGCTTAATGGCCTAGAAAGCTTGTACAAACTCCTCTTCCCATTCAACATTGGCTCCCTTCCTAAGCATTTTGGAAATCGGGTGAACTGTCTCAACAAAATTTGTCACAAACCCTCTTAGGAATATTTTTCCAAAGAAAGATTGTATTCCTTTGACATTGCGGGGTTGTGAGATTTTATCTATTGCAATTATCCTCTCTGGATCAATTTTCACTCCCTCCTTGGAAACAATATGTCCCAACAGTTTTCCTTCTCTTACCCCAAATACACATTTCTTCAGATTCAAAGAAATACATATTCCAATGCTCTAGTGAATGTATTCTCCAGATGCTCACAATGATCCTCTTCTTTCTTAGAATATGTCATCAAGTCATCTTGGTAAATCACCAAAAACAAGTTAATGAAATCTGAAAATGCCACATCCATGGCTCTTTGAAAAGTATCCCCTGCATTTGTCAAACCAAAATGAATTATCACATAGACATATGTTCCCCATGGAGTAGTGAAAGTTATCTTAAGCTGCTCAGACTCTTTGACCATGAGCTGGTTGTAACCAGAGAACCCATCCATCATAGAAATCAATTCACAGCATATCACCTTTTGCAACATGGCTTCCATATTCGGTAATGGATAGTTATCTTTTAGTGAAGACACATTCAAATTTCTGAAGTCTACACATAACCTGATGTCTCCATTTTTCTTCCTCATTGGTACTAAGTTGGACACCCAGGATGAACGTCTAATTGGCTTGATGATCCCTGCATCCCTTAGCTTCATCAATTCTTCTTGCATGTTGGGGGCCAGGGTGGGATTAATGAGCCTTTGTTTTTGCCTAAATGGTTTGGCATCATCCCTCAAAGGAATCTCATGTTGGAAAAGATCCTCCCTGTATGCCTTAAGGTCATCATAGGATCATGCAAACACATGCCTAAACTTCCTTAATAAGTCAATTAGCATCCTTCTCACCTTTGGTGACAACTTCTTTCCAATGTACACCTTTTTTAGTGATTCTTTTGTTCCAAGATTTATCTCTTCCAAATCATCAGGATGTGAAGCAGTATGATTAGCCTTTGTCCTATCCTGATTATCATACACTCTTTCTAGTACAACTAAACCCTTAGGAATTGTATTTTCCTTTAACTGAATGACCTCATTTCCAAATATAGTATCTTTACCATCAATTATTTCCACAAAAGCTCCAAAGTCAATTTATTGACTTTCATATTCATCCACACAATTCAAAAACCTCAGTATGTCATCATCATTATCAAAGACTTGCCAATTTTTTATATTATCAGGAACGGATGGTCTGGTTTGAACTTCAACCTTTGAAATTCCAGCATAAGTCATATCATCTGGTTTTAATGCAATGTTTGCTAATAAATCTGCCACTTTGTTGTGGCCTCTCTCCATCCATCCTATACCAAATGCATCAAATTTCTCCAATTCATCCCAAAAAACATTCCTATACTATTTCAACCTCTTGTTCTTTGATACATACCTACATCTAACTATGGAAACCACAAGCTCAGAATCTCCAATTACCTTGAGCTTCTTGATCCCATATTTTTTAGCCAATCTTAACCCTAATAACCGGGCCTCATACTCCACCACATTATTGGTACATTCAAATAACAAAGTGAAAGAGAACCTGAATGTCTTTCCACTTGGTGATCGTAACAAAACACTTGCACCAGATCCTTGTTTTAAACTTGCACCATCAAAATACATGGTCCACAAGTCATCAAACTCTGACAATTGTTTTAATTTTGTATCAATCGGTGTAGTAGGCTTATCACAATTGCTAGGGGATTCCTTGGCCCTGAATTCCTTTATGCCACTATCAATAAAACATGTCATATTCTCAGTTGGGTCATGTTGAATCATATGGGATACTTTTGATTCTCTATCAATCTTGACATCCTTACCATCAATGGAGAAAGTAGCAAATGATAGATCACACTACATGTTACCCCCCATTGACGCACTCCACTTTCTTGACAAAAGCATCCCAAAATGATGTGGGATGTTTGCAACTAATACAGTCATGGTTAAATCCTTCTCAAGATATTGAGTCAGTTTATAAGGCAGTGCTCTGATAGTTCCAACAACTGCCACTTCTCTTGAATCTAAAGCATAGTATTTACCTTGATTAGTATCCATTATCAATCCCATTTCCTCCATTATTTTGACTAGAATAAGATTATTTGATGCCCCTGAATCTATCATATAGTTCCTTAAAGTTTTCCCATTTATATCAACACTTAAGAAAAAGGGGGTTATATTTTCAAGGAACATATTAATAGAATTCCCTAAATATACAGGGGGAATTTTTGACACAATTCCCTCCACTTCTTTCTCTTTATCCTTTGCTTCTTTACAACTACCTTTTTCAATCTTATTACCAACAACACCTATGATCAAGGCTATTGTGTTTTCCGTATGCTCATTTATTCTCATAATCTCGAGGAAAGGTACATTAACTTTAACCTGAGAAAGAAAATGAAACATATCTACAGGTGTATATTTAGGAAAATCAGACACCATACCTTCATCATATCCTTTTTTCTCTTGTTGCTTACTTTCTTATGGTTTCTTTTGCTTCTTATCTTCTGCAGGAGGTTCAACAAACTTTGTAATCACCTTGGTCTTCACCAATGATGAAGCTACATCTTCTCGAGGCTTTGGGGTTTCATTAAGTTTTTTCCCAAACCTTATCATTCTTAACCTCTTTGATTTTAACATCCTTTTTGTTGTCAACCTTAACACTCGTGTTTATGTCCCTTTGTTCTTTAATAAAAAAGCCAGCAGGTTTACCCTATTCACCACCCACGGTTCTATTTCTCAACTGAAGTGAGCTTCTCACTTGAGCAGCCATTTCCTTAGTCAATTTTGCAATCTCTTCTTCTGATGGTCTCCTTAAGGACATTGAATCCTCAGCCTACTCCATATTGCAATCATTTTGATCAAAATCACCTTCCTCATCAAAGAAGACTTGTTGATGATACATATCACTTTTTTGTCTCTGATTATCCACATTAGTTCCCTATAATTCATTATCAGAGGAACACTTTGCCTCATCAATGTATGATGGGGCCATACATGTCAACATCACCCTTCTCACATTCCAAAGTCTGCTCATGAGCATCCTCCTCTATTTCCTCAGTAACAAGTAACTGAGCAATACCACAGTAATTTTGATCATGTGGATGTTCACACACCTCACACCATGGTCTATCCTGTACTAGATTTACTGAATTCTTTTGCAAGGGGTTCGACATATGTTGATAAATTTTAGGCTTCTGGCCAAGAAATATTGGCTTCCCATCTTTCCAATTTGTATTATAAGGATAATTTTGCAACTAGGGTGGTTTGTCATTTTTATTATACTGTTGCTTTTCATTTCCTATACCCTTTTATTGCTTAGAAATAGTATACTTTATGTCTTTCAAAGTGTTGAAGACCTTTTCCCAATTTTTATCATCCTTAGGCTTTGCAGCAGAAACCTTCTATCTTATCCTTAGGATTTTTAAAAGTGTGGGTTCTTCTCTCCTACCATATTTCCTAGAAGCTCTTCTATTACTCTAAATATTTATAGTGACCCTAAATCCATGCCTCATAGTCTGAGGGTCCTTATCTCTTAGGAGATATGACATTTTAGCATCAAAAGCATTGAAATATGTAGTTAGACAAATGTTTTCATCAAGCCTCAAAACCTGGAACAACTTGTACATTGATTTTTGGAATCTCAGATTAAACTCTATTGCAGGCTCATTCAATGACTTCTTGATGTTATTGAACTCATTTAGCATGAAACTAGCATTGGTTTTATCACCGTATTGTTCCTTGAAACACTTTTCAAATTCACCCCATGAACCAATACTAGCATTAGGTAAACCTATATACAAATCCCTTTCATCCTCTACCAAAGATTGTACAAACAATTTCATTACAACATCTTCATGCTATACCTCATAATCATTTAGCATATCCATAAAAGCTTTTAAGTGTTCCTCTGTTGTCACAGCATTGTTTCCAACAAACTTACTCATCTTTTCTCTCAAATCATCAAGGATGGGATTTGGTTAAGAAGGAATACCATCAAAGAATAATTGCCTATACCTTTCCAATTGTATAGGTCTTTGTTGGAATAATCCTTCAGTCTTCTAAGAATCAACACCAAACCCTAAGTTTTGTACTCTAGGACCATCTTGATTTAGATTTACAAACCTAGTTGCATGAACCTTAGGGTCAGAATTGTTTGTGGTGGGATCCAAATTAGTTTTAGGACCATGTTTCAAGGCATCTTGGTGATTTGATGAGGTTGTAGCATGTGTAGCCTCATCCATGTTTGACATATTTAGGAAAATTATTTTCCTCTTCACTTTTGCATTTGCAGCCTCAATCTTTGTCTTCTCCAACTCTTTTGCAAGAGCCTCACTATCCCTCCTAGCCTTTTCTAAGGCAGTTTCAGCTTGTGGTGGTGAATCTTGTTTAGGAGGGTGGGAAGTCACATGTTCACTTATTTCAATCCCCTCAACCTTTTGTTTTCCCTTGTCTAAGACAGGCTTAGGGTTTTGATTATTCGGTTGAGACATAATAGGATTGGAGGGTTTTGGGTCTGCAGGTTTTGATTGGGAATCAACTTGACCTACATGACTTTCCTTAGACACAAGCTTTATCTTCTTATCAACAATTTCATGTACAATAGGGCCCTCAACATCTGGCTTAGGTTTCTCTTGGTTCAGGAGCTTCATTGTTGCCAACTGTCTAATCAACCTATCCCTTTCAATCACAGCATTCATCAATTTTGTTTCCCTCTCCTTTTCCTTTTTCACTCTGAGCTTAGCTTGCTTTTGGATCTCCCATCTCAAGGAGTCAATGTCTCCAAAAACATCATCAGGGTTAGGAAAAGTCATATCAGAACTTGATGTATCACTTAGATCTATTAGATTGACCTCTTCAAGTACATGTTTAGACAATAAAGGAGTTATATTTGTAGACATGCAAAATTCACATTATGCATTCGATTGGATTCGGTCAAATTAGATGTCGCATTAAGACCATTCATCAATTAATCAAGTGCATTTTCATCCATTCATTAAATAATCTCAAGGTCATTTATCAAATAAACATTATCATTCAACCTTCATCTTGCATCATCCATTTAATTAAATAAATCAGGACTTCATTTTCATATTCCATCATTTTCTGATTTAAATAAATCAATTATCAAAGTTGTAGAAACCCCTGGTTTCCCTCTGACAATGATCTAACTGATATTTCAAGTTTTTCTGACGTTTTTAGGTTTTTGAGATTTTTTTGTGTTTTTGAAGCAATAATGAGAAGGTACGATTTTGACAATAAATGCTAATAAATTCACTAAAAATCAAAGATCTCTGGAAATGCAACAATAACTACGCCAGTATCCTTTATTCAACTTTTCAAGTGATTACAATAATACCCAGAAGGAAACAATGTATAAAAGAAGAATTTTTATTGGGAAAAGAACCTGATTTGCTGGTACGGCTGAAGGTACAAATCAGTACAGCAGAAATAAATATGATCTCTTTCCTTCCCTCTGGCATGCACAATTTCATCAGCTGATATAGGCGCCTCCTTCAGAGCAAACTGGAAGCATTAGATAAAGGCGTTGATTTTATTTTGATGAGGATGGCTCTTCATGAGGTACGGCCTGCTGGTACAGTACGGCCTGTCAGATCTGCCTTCAATACTGTACGGACTTCACTCACAACAATGACAAATCTCTGAATAAGGTGCGCCAAAAGCAATAGATGGTGTCTGGATACAAATAACTGCAAGTAACTGAAGGTATGGATTTTCTCTGATGCTCTGTAGTTTCCTCTGTATAAGAAAACCTCTGTGGCAATGAATCAAGTGGTATTCCACACTCTCTAAATTGCTTTCCGTTGGAGATGGCTCGTTCCCCAAGGCAAACGAACATGAAACCCTAAGTCTCAGGCTCAGACCAAAATTGATCAGTTTCAAAACTCAATAATCACATAATGGCACAAATCCCAATGCAAAACCCTCTTAAGGCTGAAAAGTGCGATTTCCTTAAGAATAGGGTTTTCATTAAAATATTCATATTTTAATCTTTTTAATTCTCCATAGTTCTCAGCTGAATATTTTAATTTAAATCAAATGTGAAACTGGCCCCTTCTGATGATGGGCGCACCCCTCAAGGCAATCACTTAAGTTATAATTTAAAATTATAACTTTATAATATAAACATTAAATAATTAATATTTAATCAATATAATTAAATATTAATATTTCTCCCGTCACTTGTCCGTTTCCTGTTCCGTCTGATGCTGACGAACTCTGAAGTGATTCGATGCATCCATAACTGCTAAAAATAGCGATGGTCCCCTGCTTGCTGCCAAGAGCTGCTAAAAATAGCAATTACGCAAATGACCTCGTCGAGCGAGCGAAAGACAAGCGATCAATTTTCTTGGTGAGCCAAGCTCGAGATGACCCCCTATCCAGTCCATCAGCCTACGAGGGTCGTATGATAGGCCAATCGTGTCGTCTGAGAGATGTCACTGAGAAGGGGACATGACAGTCCGCCCCTCCTGAAATTGCTTGTCCTCAAGCAATCTCAATGCCGGATGCTGCAGAATCTCCTCGCTCTCCCATGTCGCATCCTCAATAGGCAAATCTCTCCATTTCACCAGATATTCCTTGATAGTCCTCCGACGCAACTGTCTCTCCCTGTACTCGAGGGATGGACTCGGGTACTAAGAATCAACTTACCACCCTCATCATCTAAGGGTGGTAACAACTGCCCGGATAATTTTCTTGATGACCCACCAGCCTTCTTGGTGACATGAAATACATTGTGTACCACGCTCTGCTGGAAGCTCAAACAAATAAGCCACCCTCGCCAACTCTCCTCGGGATCTGAAAGGACCGTAATAAAGCGTGGCTTAAGCTTCTCTGACCCACTCTTCCTAAGAGTGGACTGACGGTAGGGCTGAAGCATGAGGTAAACCATATCACCAACCTCGAAATGCCTCTCCGTCCTCTTCTGATCTGCGTATTGCTTCTGCTGATTTTGTGCCTTTGCAATGTTCTCCTTGAGAGCCCTCATAGTGTCCTGACTCTCCTGCAACCAACCTCCTGCACTCGGCACTCTACTGTCGCTCAATAACAGATCAAGGAAACTCGGCGCCTCATACCCATATAGCGCCATG
Source organism: Sequoia sempervirens (assembly GCA_007258455.2). NCBI lineage: Eukaryota > Viridiplantae > Streptophyta > Pinopsida > Cupressales > Cupressaceae > Sequoia > Sequoia sempervirens. The sequence goes on from VDFB02032140.1 coordinate 22,758, forward strand.
AAGGGTGACATCTGAATGGTCATATGGAATGTCGAGTTGTAGCAATACTCACACAAATGTATCCATTTGACCCACGCCTTCTGCTGCCCTGCTATGTAGTTCCTGAGATATCCCTCCACCCCCTTATTAACTATCTCTGTCTGCCCATCTGTCTGTGGATGGTAACTGGTGCTCGGTGTAAGCTCGGTCCCGCAAAGCCTGAAGACCTCCTGCCAGAAGTTACTCAGGAACCGGCTATCTCTATCACTGACGATGCTCCGAGGCAACCCATGGAAGTCCCCAGATATCTCGAAGAACACTCGCCACTGTGTAGGCTGTGGTAATTAAGTGGTGATCGGAAAGAAGTGGGAATACTTAGGCTTAGATCACAACCAGTATATGCAATCAAGCCCCTTGGGCTTTAAGGCAGAAGCCACATTGATAAAATCCGTGAACGGGCATTTCCCTTCTAAACCGGTGGAAGTGGTACGTAGTAGACTGCTTGGGAATTGAGTGTTCTCGCGTTACTGGCGACAAACAGGGCACTCACGCACATACTGAAGAACATCTCTCTTGAGACCTTTCCACGTGAACCTCTCCCGTATCTGCCTGTAAGTCTTGAAGTAACCGGGATGTCCTGCTGTGGGAATATCATGAAAGGCCCTCATAACCATGTTCTTCACCTCAGAACCGGGAATCAAAAATATCCTGTGCTTGTAAATGATCAAGTCATTCACAAGTGTGTATCTAGTGTCAACCGCTGATCCCTCGACAATACTGGAGGCCCAACTGTCCTTGGCATACTCTGCCACTATCAAATGCCTCCAATCCTCTGCAATCTGAACCATAGTGCCCAAGTACGGTCTCCGTGATAGTGCATCTGCCACTACGTTCTGCGTACCTTTGATATACGAAATATCAAAGTCATAAGCCTGCAGCTTGCTGACCCACTTCTGCTGTCTGTCATTGAGATCTCGCTGCCCTAAAAAGTGTCTAAGACTGTTATGATCAGTCTTGATGCAAAACTTGCTGCCAACAAGATATTGCCTAAATTTAGCTAAGGCATGCATAATCGCGAGCATCTCTTTGTCGTATATGCTATACAACCTCTCGGGTCCTCTGAGCTTGCGGCTCTCATAAACTATAGGGTGCTTGTCTTGCATAAGCACCGCACCAATGCCCTCACCTGATGCATCACACTGAAGCTCAAACGGCTTCGTAAAGTCGGGTAGTAGTGCCAAAGCGAGGGGCAAAGTGGTCATCGGCTCAGCAGACTTCACCAAAACACTCGGTAGCCCACGAAGTCAAACAAAGCGCCTTCGCCGTCAAATGCCGAGGGGCTGCATGTAGGTGAATAACCATTCCGAATGCGGCAGTAGAATCCACACAAACCGAGAAACCCTCTCAACTGTGTCAGGTTCGCCGGTGTGGGCCAATCAACAATGGCGCGGATCTTCTCAGGATCCATACGCACTCCATCCGCACTGATAATATGACCAAGGTATAACAATTCGGTCATCCCCAAATCGCGCTTGGATTCCTTGGCGTACAAGGACTCCCTCTCCAAGATGCTCAATACAGTCTCCAAATGAGCCAGGTGCTCCTGCCAAGTCCGACTGTATATCAGAATGTCATCGAAGAAAACCAACACAAACCTCCTCGTAGAATGAAATACTACGTTCATGGTAGGCGAAGGTAGCTGGCGTTAGTGAGCCCTGCCCAAATGGCATCACTCTGAACTTCGAAGTGCCACCGATGACATCGAGAGAACATCTTCTCTACAATCTGCTCCATACGGACTCTAATCGATGATAACGCGATGAAGTAAATCAATCTTCATGAAATAGCAGCACCGCTACAGGCTCATCAATCAACTCATCTATCTCGGTATGGAATTATGCGTTTTTTTGATTGACATCTCTTATTAGGGACCACAGCGTAATCAATGCACATCGCCAGCGTTCCATCCTTCTTCTTCACCAATGCTTGAAGAAGCGAACGGCGACTTACTAGGTCTAATGTGACCCATAGCCAGTAACTCCTTTATGGTCTTCTCAATCTCATCCTTCAATCTTTTCGGATGTCTGTAAGGAGTTATCATGATGGGTTTTGCACCCTCCTCGAGCTCAATAATATGCTCTATCCCTCTATCTGGAGGTCTACCTGGCGGAATATCACTGAACACCTTATCATGCTTGACTCTGATCTTCTGAATGTCCGGATGATACTCTGTCTTCTGCTGCCCCTCCTGTAAAGGTGCTAAATGACACTCGGCAGCCCACTCTACCATGTCATGACGCATGAGCCGCTCCATTCGGCGAAAGGAAATTGTTTTAAGGTCGCTGTCCCGTATTGCCTTAAGAATGTGAGTCTTCCCGTCGACCTCAAAACGTATCTCCATATCCTTTAGACGAAGTGTGACCTCCTCCAGTGAGTGCAACCACTTCATTCCCAATACTAAGTCGATGTCTCCCATATTGACAACATAATAATCTGCCTTGAACTCATAGTTGTTCAAGCGTAATGGAAGATCTCTAATCATGCGTTCGCATCTCAAAGTGTACCCATCTGCCACTTTGACTCTGATGCCCTCAAACTCCTCTGTGATAAGCCCTCGTTTCTCAACGAACCTAGCATCAATGAAATTATGCGTAGCTCCTGTATCCAATAGGGTAATGACCCTCTGACCTGCTAATACACCATGGAGCCGGAAAGAACCCTCCTGCTGAATGCTAGACAATCTGCCCTCCTGTATCTGAAGCTCGGGCTCTACCTCCACTCTATGCTCTGGAGTCTCTGTCTCTGACTCATCTGAATGCTCAGGCTGCTCTGAATTTTCTGATTCGGAGTCTTCATAGTATGCCCACATAACCCGATTCGCCTTGCCCTTAGGTCTTAGAGGGCAATCGTGATTGGCATCATACGGTCCCTTGCAGTAAAAGCATAACTTTTTCCTGCGAAGGTCATTCAGGGCCTCACGATCCAAGGGTGGGAAGGCTGATTTACCCTTCGAATCGTTTCTATAATCTGATTTATTTTTGTTATAATCAGATTTGTCATTGTTTTTATTAAACCCTTTGTTGTCTCGGAACGATGAAGAACCTCTGGAGTTAAATTTATTTGCCGGGGCTGCGAACTCCATGTTACGTGCCTTCCTCATCGCCTCCTGTAGTGATGGAGGATCAAAGGCTTTTATCCAGCCTTTAAGTGGTTCTGTCAAACCCTCCATAAAGAGAACTACCAACCGCCTCTCAGATATGCTCGGAACCATGACGGAAAGTCTCTGAAAGTCGCTGATGTATGTCTCGAGATTGCCACTCTGCCTCAACTGTGCCAAATCTCTGAAGTAAGTCTCCGGATCCTTCCTATCAAATCCCTCAACCAGCCTGTCTACGAACTCCTGATATGAAGTGATCCTATCATGATGTAGCGTCACCATACCGTGATGCCACCGGTCATATGCTACTCCCTCGAGGTGCAGTGTAGCGTAACGGATAGCGTCTCTCTCAGCCATCGGACGCAAGGTAAGGAATGTATCAAGCTTGCTAATCCAAGCTTGGGCTGTCATCTTCCCACTGCCATCAAACATTATCAGATTCAACCTGTTCGTTGCATGTTTGAGGTCATTATTCCGCTGTCGGGGTCTCCAATCCTGACGAGCCCTATTGTGTTCACGCCTCTGTGTGATAAAACGGTCAAAAGTGATCCGTTCTCTACATTGCGAGGTATCAACTCCCACTCTCGTTTGCTGCCATAAGGTTATCGACAAACAAATCATCGATCCTCCTCTACGCCTCATGGAATCTGTCGTGAGCGTAGGCCTTGTAAGGCCTATCGACTGTCGTGACCTTTGTCCTAGAGTGCTCTCGACCCGGCTATCCTCCATCATGCAATCGCGATGTGGTGGCCGATCTCCTCGAAGTCTAATCCTACCTGCGATTACATTTTCTTTGTAATACATCGTCGGATCGGCGTTGTCACCGCGGAATATCTTTCGAGTGTAGAGTAAGACCTCGGGATCATCGATCTCCGTGATTTGTTCAGGGATATCGTAAGAAGATATATCTGTTCTCTCAGCCCTATCATTCCTATCAGCCATGATTTCCGGCTGCCTGCTCAAACTGCGTTGCCTTTCAAGCAAGGCACGTCTGCGAGTGTAGTACCTGTATGTATCAATTTCCTCTGGTTGCATGTGATGGCCAAACCCTAGGATGGCAGAATCAAGCTTTGATACCACTGTAGAAACCC